>RXPK01001843.1:0-224036 GCA_004143645.1 Protaetia brevitarsis
CATTTGTTCTAAGAGTATATGGTGTTTTCAGAGAAATTTACTCTTATGTTCTAACCAACAAGATTTAGTTCATTTAAATATATATTAAGTTTCGATTTCAGAATAAATAAAAATTTTCAAATTGATAATAGATTTTTTGTGTGTACCAAGAGCGCACTTTCGATTCGTCGATTGCCGTAATATAATAAAATAAGGATGTAAAATATGATTTCTGGTAGTTAACAAAATCAATAAATATGCATACTATTCCGCTGGGCGGTTGTACGCTTCTATTTACCACCTTCAATCCGTATGCTATCGGTGTCTCACGGCAAGTACTCACCGCTATTCTCTACCCTTGTATAACTACTAAAAAATGCTATCACCACATCCATCTTTTTATAGCCCTCATTCCAATTACGGGCCTCCAGTACTATTACTAAGGAGCGAGGGGAACAATTAGCTAGGCATGCGTAAACACAGGCGTAAATTCAGTTTCAGTTTAGCCGGCGTTCGATTCGCTTCGCTCATTTCTTAACAAGGCCGTACGGTCCTCAAATTTTATAACGGTTAGTAAGTTTTGATCGCGGTCAGTAATTTTATTAAAAAAATGGAATTTATGCGCCCGCTCTTTATTATAAAACCATTTTACGGTGGCAATTCAGCAGAAGTTATACACGATTTATTTGCAGCAAATTATCCCGAAATATCAATTCTTAGCGCGACTACTATTCGTAATACAGTCCGACGTTTTGAAACAACGTTTATATTAGTAAATAATAAAAAATAAAAGTCAGTTTGTGTATTAGTGGAATAAAATTCTAGTATGACATCTAAACAAATTTTCGCGGATGTAATAATAGACCTTTTACATAAGAATAAATATCGATCGTACAAAATTAGTACATCCCAAGAACCCAATGATTATTACTGTCGCATGGAATTTTATGAATTAATTATTAATAAACATCGAGAACATGAACATTTTTTCAGTAATATACTATTTACCGACGAATAGATATTTTATTTACTATTGTTAAGTTTTTTAGAATTTATGTTTGTTATTTTATTCGATTATTAACTTTCGAAGTTCCTTTTAATGTAGCTCCGTCACTGAAATTTATAGTTTGCATTATCCGATGCTTCGACATAAAAATAATTATGAATAGAAAAGAAGCATGAATAGATTTTAGTTTTCGAGAAAGTATTGTCTTATTATTTCCCTTTTCGCTAATGCAATGTAATGTTGGATTTAATATTACTTTTACAAGTTTCATAAATAAAGCGAGAAAAAGAATATCAGGCTGAATTTAATTCGGCTGAACTATGACAATTCGCCGAATGCTAATAAATCTGTGCTGCGGCTTCGTGCGTAGCTGCGTTTACAGTTGAAGTCCTTCCCATTTCCAGTCGCCCGGAATGCAGTCGACAGCTCGCAAATTTTCACCCGCTCTAAAGAATAATGTGGTACTTAAATTTCTATAAAGCTTAGATATTCTTACATTGATATGTAAAAATATAATTGCCAAATAGTTGATCTGTGATTTTATTTTATTTGCCTTGCCAAAATGCATCATTATGTAGTACTTCCAATTCCAGCGATATGTGAAACAGGTTATTCAACTTGTGGAGATACAGACCTCCTTAATATGAATCTCGATTCCTTCAAAAGATGTTTAGTTAGTAAATCTATATAATACATGCTTCTTTATATTTTTTTCTCATTGCTTAATTTGTACAGGAGATGAAATTTAAGTTAGAGAACTCATCAAGTTAAGGAAAAGAATAACATCTGCGAAATGTTTTCGGAAGATGAAAATATTTTTGAATGAAGGCCCTTAGTTGAAGTTTCGTTAAAAAAAAATTGTCGCAGTAACCGTGTAAAAGTTGCGTAAAGAAAAATTTATTTTAATTTAAATTATGAAACGCTAGTGCATTCATTTTTGCTTAAATTGCATCATGCCACTGAAAATGAGCAGTATGTGCTTTAATTAGCTATTTAAAGCACATACTGTGTAGTATACCGTGCGCTTTAAGGTGGACGGCGTGTTAGAAGTGTATGAAGAACCAAACGACAGAAATAATTCAAACATGCAAATTATTCGAAGTGAACTATACGTGTTTAAAATATTTTCATAAATAAGAAATTAACAGGTGTATGACCAAGGTAATATCAAAACTAGTAGATGTAGTAGATGATGTAGATGATGTAGTATTAGGTATAGTGCCAACATCGATTCTTTTAACGATGTGTGAATCTCTTCATTAACTCAATTGTAATCACGAAGAAGCCTTAATATTAAAGCGAAATATTGATAAAATAAAAAAGGGTTATCATAATTCCTTGATATTAACTATACCTGTTAATATTTTATTTATAACATAGTAAATCCTAACGACTACCATACTCCTGGTCCATTCTAAATATTTTCGCTAATGCAGTGTTGCCGCTTCTATCTTAAACACGTAGAAATGGTTTTAATTTAAACGACATATCCTGTATGTTTGAATTCCCATTTATTTTCGTATATATATTTTATGGCGTTTTGAGGGTAGAAAATAAGTTCAATTTCTGTAGAAAATTCGACGCTTACAGAAGTACGGATAACTTCTTTATTTATAAAGGTTTTTATAAAAACATAGTAAAAGTGCAATATTTTAACATGTCTTTAAGAGGCCTTAGACTAACTTGCGTAACATTCAAATTTAATTGTATGATACATAGCGTTTTACAATTTATAGGAATAAAAAATTCATTTAAATCATTTTCTTTTAAAGGGAGTATTCTGCATATTCATAAATATGCTATCTGCTGCTATCACTAATCTGCAATAAGTGCTTGCTGTTCAAACATATATAGCCTCGTTATATTCGTACCGTTGCGATTTTGAGTTATAAGCATTTACTAAAAAAAAAAATATCACTTTCTCATTTATTCTCCATTTGGTCATGGCCACGAATTTTGGAAAGTGCTACCAAATGACAGATATTTGTTGCATTCTACTAATTTATTATTTATGTATATAAATAGTAAATATAATGCACTTGTTATGAATTAATTCACTATTATACCTAACATCGCCGAAATATGTAGGTATTTAAAACCTACCAAAACAAAATTGTTCAAAAGAGTTTATATTAGGGTTTTTAAAGTTTTGAAAAACTGCTATTTTCCGTTCGCGGCTATTACTTGTTATTACTATTTTTGTATTTAATATTCTCCTAAATCCTTAAAGATTTACGTTGGAAAAGTCAACGAACAATATTCAGTCTAATGTCTAAGTTTTCGAAGCAATAATATTTTACAATGAAAACTGACATAATAATGGTATTCTACAGTGCATACTGACGTAAATCTAGCTTCACAATGTAATAAAAGATAATATTGTTTTTGGTGGTCGGCAATTGTTTGGTTGTCTGATATGCTGGAAAGCTCTACAGAAAGCAATTTGATATTCATTAGTTGCTACAAACTACTAAGCCTAGTTAGTTGCCACAAAATAGCAGATTGTTTCGTAGTAACCTATCACTAGAAATTAAATGTTCGAGATATAGAGGTACCTATCGTATGTAAATAAAATGCATTAAAACTATTTATAATAATAATAATAATAATAATAATAAATGGTCTTTATTGGAAAATTGACTAACAAACATCCAATCAAGGCGGAGTCCAGCCTAGCTGTTCTACTCAACCTTAGATACATGTATAAATGTTTAAATAAATAAATGGCGTTAAGGGAAAAAAATAGTAACATAGAGAAAAGAAACCTGATTAAGCTGTATCGATATACCGTAGCACACATAAGCGTTCAGTCAACGTGAGGTGTCTGTCTCTGCAGGAATAGTTTTTTAACGTGTTGTCTGAAGGAAATGATGTGAGATTTTAAAACTGTGCGGAATGGCATTGTAGTATTTGGCAGATGCATAGGAAAAAGATCTGGTGAATATTGCATAACGAGCTTGCTGTACAGTTAGACCAGCAACATGACGCAGTCCCTATCATGAACCATGCCCCTAGGAATCAGCAACTCCGTGATATACCCAGGCGAACCCCTCATCAAGACCCCATGAACAAACACACACAGGTGCAGCTCTCTACGGCTATCCATTCTCAACCAACCGGCACGACCAATCAGATGAGACACGTGATCTCTCCGTTTAAGTTGAAGATTAATCTAGTACAGAGATTCGATGGAATTCTTTGTATTTTAAAGACGTTTTGCCAGAATCAAGTTTAAGCTTAGTATTCATTAACTTCCTACTAGCATAGAGACATTTTATAATGTTGCAAAAGATTTCGAATACAGTTATTCACATGCTGTTTAAATCTAAGTTTGTTATCTATCGTGAGGCCTAAATTCTTAACTGTATCTGTAATTTGTAAAATACTCCTCAACCTAATGGCGACACCATCCACGGCCCATGTCGTCGCTTGGAAAAGACAATCACGGACGACTTCGCACTATTGATTTGTAGGCAATGGTTTTGAGATACGTTGACCAATCTTTCTATGTCTGCGTTAATAGCATCAACACTCTGGTGCAATCGATTAACATTAAAGCTGCAGTAAAGTTGACTATCGTCTGCAAAAAAATGCGGGGTGCAAAATTTCAAATTTGTATGAAAATCGGCAGTATATATGATAAATAATATAGGGGAGATTACGGAGCCCTGCGGACAGCCGCCACCAACCTCCACTTCAGCCGAGAGGCAGTCGCCAAGAGAAACCCTTTGAGTTCTATTTTTCAGAAAAGAAGCGAGCAATTTCCGAGAGTCCAAATCAAATCCAAAGAAATTAAGTTTAGAGATAAGCAAATCATGATTGATAGTGTCGAATGCTTTTGTGTAATCCAGTAAAGTTAAAACTGTAATGTCGTCTCGGTCCAAAGCAGAAATTATATCATTAGTCACCCTTGCGAGTGCACTCACCGTACTGTGGTGCCTCCTAAAGCCCGACTGCACTGCCGCAGAATATTGTTTGATTCCACATACGCATAAATTTGCTCACTCATAGCTTTTTCGAGGATCTTGGAAAGTGCAGATAAAATACTTATCGGTCGTAAATGACTGTAATCGGAGGGATTATTGGTTTTACATAGAGGTATAATAATTGCTTTTTTCCAAATATCTGGGATTTTGTTGGTATAAAAACATGTATTAATCAGGTATCTTATGCATTCAGCGATCTCAGGCAAACAAAGTTTTAACATTAAAATATTAATGCCGTCAGCACCAAAAGCTGTGGATTTAATTTTGGATATATATTTATATACATCAGTGGTGTTAATGAAATGGAAGCTAAAAGAGCTAACAGCATTAAATCTATGAGTTTCATAGTACTGGAGCGCTTCGCGTGCCGGCTGTGAATTTTTACAAAATGAAGCAAAATAGTTGTTGATTTGATCCGGGATCCGCAAGTGATCCGGGACGTTACTGCGGTTCCGTTTCCGAGAAATTTTAAAATCAGATAATGTCTCCACAGTAATTTGGAATTATTTGTTTACTGACAAACTCCAAGTACGCTTTCTTCTCCTGACGAATCGCTGTTGTGTATAATTCCTTATGTCTTTATATGCGTCCCAGTCTCCACGAGACCTGGTCTGCTTAAACTTGGAAAGAGCTTTTTTGCGCAAGAGTGATTAAATTTTTTAAAACATCTGTAAGCCACGGTGCTCTACGTTTAGTTAATCGGACTGTTTTCAGAGGAGCATGTTTGTCAAACAAGTGCCGAATATTGTCAGTTAAAAAGGTTGTAATGGAGTTGACATCTTGATAATTGTAAATATTGTGCACGGAAGGATTTAAGATCCTGCTCAAAGCCTAGTTGGTCAACATTTTGAAATCACGGTAAGTGTATAATTTGATAGGCTCTCTAGGTTTCTCTATATTAAATGAGAATGATATGAACATGTGGTCAAAAACGGTATAAAGCTCGGCAAGACTAATGCCGCCAACCAGCGACGGGTCACTGGTCAAGACAACATCAATCAGAGTACTGCTGTAATCTGTAACTCTAGTAGGTTCGGAAACCATCTGCGTCAGGCCAAGCGCCTCGCAAACTGAAAATCTTTCTGAAAATCGTCTTGAGAGCTTTGATTTACACAAAAGTGCTAAATTTTACAGTTGTTGAATCGCTCTCTTTTGCATACTTAAAATTATGCATTCTGTATTTGTCAGGATCCATTGCATTGAAGATCGCTGTAAAACCCCCGTTGTCTTAACCAAGTTTTAACTCTAATTGGATACTACGTGTACGCCAAAATCTCACTTACACATGTTAGGGTTTCAAAAGAAGAACACAGGGTGCTCCATTTAAATCAAAAAAGTCACTACCTGATTAAGGTTGGAGCGACAACACTGCATTGGTGAACATATTTTAGACACCTAATTCAATTTAAATAACGTACACATAGAAAATATATCATATTTTCTGATGTTTGGTCCAACACGCAATCCATTTGTGCCGCCATAAATATAAATGTAAAGTTTAAATAAGGATCTCAAGAAAAATACTTAATGCAAAATTGATGACACTCAGGAACAATCTATTTACCAATACACACTGCCTTAATGAAAGTAGCTTAGCATTGTTATGAACTTACTATTAATTGCTGTTAAAACTCCACATCTTTACAATCCACAGGAATATATAGTAAACAAGCTTATCGTTTTGTATATGATGATATAAGTTTAATTTTGTTAGAATCTAGTAGAAAATGGTATAGACGATCATAGCCTGTCTATCTAATTTTAAGAGGAAAAGGATAGTGTAATTTGATGAAGAATATCCTTGTTTAGTCCTTGATTATTAATAATACAGTTTGTATATGTTATAAATAATCCGTTATATTTGTTTATAACGTTTTCTCGGATAGCAACATCTTAATTATGCAATTCGCTTCGTTAATGCATTCGATGTTTAATCTTAAAAATATGCCAAAAGTATACACTGATATGTTTATTTATCATTATCGCATTTCGCGACTATCAGTCATTAAAACAAAAACAAGCATAGGGCATTTTTAACAGACATCTGCACAAAATGCAGTTACTCTAAAATTAACGATTAAAATGTCCGTCAGAAATATAATTGGCGTAATACTCTTAAATTAAATATTTTAATTACTGGCGTTATTGTATCTATCTACATACTTAGTGTAATCCATGTACACATTCTTTTCTAAACGGCTATTGTTTTATTAGTAATGAGCTGTTAAGATACCTAAAACCGGTCAATCAAAATACTGTAATTGCTCTAAACTATACTCTATTGCACTCCAAATTTGTGTCGTCAGTTCGTTAAATGTGCTAAACTGACTTTCACTTTGTTTTAACTCAATCCTGTTTAAGCTGCATACTCTGTGTTTACATTATTCCGGACATTGTTGGGAATTAAATTATCAAATGGTTGGATGTGCTATTCAGAGGTAGACTTACTAATTTCCCCGATATATGGAGGCCAAGTCTAATATAAATGAATGAAATTACTGGAATTATAAATGATAATGGTTGATATATTTGCGGATAAATAGGTTTAGTTTAAGTTTTATACCTGAGTGAGCTGTTTTTGGGTTTTCATTAATCTGATTTTATAAAGCCACTGTGGTAAGAATGATGCTATGTTCTTAATTAGCTATGTTTTCGTTGTTTTATATTATCAAAACCCTTATACTCATTTTAAAATGTTTAGTCAAACGACAAGTAATAAAATTAAACAATGGGTCTAACAACATTATTTCGGACGTTACTAATTTTACAATTAATTTTTGTATATGTATATACAAGATTACGAAAGCAAATACGACTAACGTTCAAATTTTACAAAAGAAAATTACAAATAATATATACTACTGGCCTTAAATCAGATATCGCTAAATATACCAAAGAAAAGCGCTACGCATTAAAAAAACAAACATGAGTATATTAATCAAAGCCCAAATTGGCTTGAATTGTAGATTATCGTTTCAATGTCACTTTTAACGATGAATTGAAATTCAATTTGTTTTTGCACTCTTTTTGTCAAATTCGTTTCTGCAGTCGATTGTCAAAAACCAACCTTTCGTGATGGAAACGTTTTTATAAGGAATGGTTAAAAAAGAATATAAAATTTGCGACCAAACAGTGATGTATACATAAGAGTTTTGTCATGGCCTTCTAGCAACCTCAATAATATTAAAATTTTAGGGTATAGTGTGGCAAATTATAAAGGAAGTAGGAAACAAAGCTAATAGAAATATGGGCATTATTTAGGATAGATGACCTTATTATCTATGATTACCATTAAAAATAGGTCAAATAGAATTAAATTATAACCTTGTTTACTTGGCCAATATGGTTTATACTTTAAATAGAATTCCTGAATATAGTGGCCATATGTTTAGGACATCTTAGTTCAATTTACATGGTTCCTTAACGTTTTCCCTTTTTTTCTAAAGAACAAGTATGGACAATGCAACATATTAAAATTGTCGTCAAACTACAACTAAAATCCTTATGTTTATTTACTCTAATCTTTGGTGCTAGTCTATGAAAAAGTATGTTATTTAAGCAGTGAAAAACATAATAATTTTTTTATTTATTTTTTTAGTAATACAATATGTTATTATATATTTAAGTTTGTTTATATAAACAATCTTAAAAATAAAATTATATTATGAATTTATAAATGTTTGATAATGGAAAATAAATTTTGCATAAGTTGTAGAGTTCTATTCTGTCATTGTCTTTGAATTCAAAGACAAAAAATATGCTGTTAATAAAAGGTTAGAGTAAACAAATGTAAGGATTTTAGTTGTGGTTTGACGACAATTAAATATATTGTATTGTCCATACTTGTTTGTTTTCGAAAAGGGGAAATATTCTGTGACACAATTAAAAAACTTTAATTGTACAAAATTATGGATAGGAACGCTATGGAACAATAAAATTAGTAAGTTTTTGCATTTTCAGTTCTACTTTAGTGAATAATAAAATATCCTAAATGCTTATTATATTGTAGTTGTAAAATAACTATACCTTCGAAAAATGCGGATTTCTGTTCGAAACCTTAGGGAACTATGTAAATTGAACTAAGATGAATTAAAGGCAATGTATTTTCAGATTTAGTTATGGCAGTTACCGATAGAAGTGGATTGTTAAAAAGCAGTGGTAAAAACAGCTAAATATAAATACCAGTCGGTAGCTGTTAGCTCAAATGAAAAGTAGCACTGTGTACTACAGCTATAATAATTTTTATTTTATTTTAGTTAAATAATTAGTCAAATAAAGATTTTTCTACTGACAAAAAATTTCTCTTTATGTAGATATATCTTATATAATATTTAATAAATAAAGCGAAGCTCGGCTGCAACATCAGCGGTAATCAAAATCTCAGTTCGCTTAACTGTAACACTTTTAGCAAATATCCTGTACAATATACAATTATAACAAAATCATTATTTAATATTAATAAAAAAATCTGTGCTGATGCTACCGTGTGTATATTTAGAACGGTTCTTTTCTGAAAAAAATGGATTGCTGTCTTTAGTAACAATTTTATTTAACTGTTGTTTCAAAATAGCAGTAGCAGAGTAATGTTGTTCATATCTGAATACACATTCGTTGAGTTAAACCAACCCATGTTGCCACGTTCTTGAAGAAACGTCTTGCTTGTATAAATCCCTAGAAATGGTAGATGTTAGACATCACTTATTTGTTTTTGAGCTTTTGCATCTTTTTGGTTAACGCCATTCAATATATCTTTAGTACTTGTCGTCTTGTTCTTTGATTTCAACAATCACCACGCAATTTATTGAATACTACGTGTATTTTGTTTTATTATAATGAGTATTTGATTAACTGATACTGTCCATGTTTTTAGAATAAAAGACAATGTATGACGCCATAATACAAGATGACATGCAGTAACGTGATTAATGGCCCATTTGTCCCTATCAACGCTATATACTAATTACGTTATATATTTCCTCAAAACATGAAATGGGTAAATAAATGGGCAAGAAACGCTCCTAAACTAACTTTGCAATAAACACTAATAGTCTAATACTTCAACCAATACTTATGAAGTTTGAAGAAGAAACTTGTGCTTTTTTTAAAAAAAAAACATTCTTATGAAGACCTGAAATACGATAAATAGTAAGATAACAGCTTTAGTACTAAAGCAATCATTTAACTTTTACGTTTGTTATGATTTTCTGACATACCACGATTGTTACCGTTGAACAGTATGTATTAGTTAATTGATCAATAGGCAGGTAAATCAATATATTTTATAAAAATATACAAGCAATGATGCGGATATCTATAGAAGTATTAGCATTATTTCCGTATATTTCCAAAATCTGGTTACGCCTAAATAAACACATGCATCTATTATTGTACCATGATTATTATAGTTAAACACTGACCGACGGTAATACACTAAATTGCATTACATTATTTTTTTTTTAATTATCATGATATGATTTGATTGATCATTGGAAATATGAAACTAAATTGCTGAAGTACATAATACTACTACTATGGGGTAAAGCATTACGGGAAAAAGTAACATCTGCGGCAGCCAGTAAAACGTAAAAAAATTAATTGCATAACGTCAAGGGTTAATATCAAAAACAATCAAAAAAATTAATAGTTCCAAAAGTTAAATTTTGTGCACAATTAAAATCAAATGATATAATAAGCATAATATAATCAAATACTGTAATATCAAGGTAAGCTAATAATTTAAATTTTATTTTCTTTAAAATTTAGTGGTACTTAAGTTTTCATTGTAGTTCATGCAAGATGCTTGGTCAAAAGTTTTGTGGTAGAAGGTTATTTGTTGTCAAAGAGAAAAACTAAGAAACATATCATTCCGTACGTAAATAGGTTTAATAATTAAGTGACATTATACAATTTGAGATTCAGAAAAGACACTAATGCAGAGTGATTTAGACTGAAGGTATCTAATGGTAACTGTGCTGTGCAAGAGTTAACTTTGGTTTTGAATATAGGTTGTCGAAATTATCAATCGACTTTGCATTTCATTTTGTCATTGGCAATATCCTTATGCAAAAGAAATTTGATTTAGAGAAGGTTGGATATATGGAAGATACTCCACCTGTACAGTTTGACATTTATATCTTGTCCCATAAATATTGTAGCTTTTACTAGTGCCATAAAGAAAATAATAAAAAAAAAACATCCCCATAATTGAAAAATTGTTGCTTGAAGTACTTGCTTGCATTTATGATGACACTTTGATATTGATTGCAGGGAAACAATCAGATAAAAAGAAAACCTCATATTTTACCATAAAAATTATCGAACTATACTTATTTCTTCCTAGGGGTATTAGTTGTATCATCAAGAGTGTTTAAGTAATATAATTTAGAGGCAGAAAACCTAAATTAAAAAGCATACTATAAGTAAATAATTGAAAACATGTTTAAAATAGGTTTCAATTTTATATTGTTTCAAATGTATTACAAAACAGGCTCATATTTCGAGAAGTATATAGGACTGCATTTATGATCAATTTGTTAGTAAACATTACATCTATGACATTTAATTTATATTACAAGATATTAGCCGATTTTGTTTCTAATGACGAGTAAATTATGCGAAGGAAGTTTTTTTTTAGAATGAGAATAACAAAAATAGTGATTGTACCACAACTACAATAAAATTCATGTTTAACGCAATGTAAGTTTTCTTTTACTAAATTTAAACTTTATTATGTGTCTTTTCATTTCATTTGTTCGGTTATTGATGGCCAACATTACTCAATTTGGAACACTTTTTGTATGTGAAATTGAATAGAAAAATGGAAGTTTTTTTATTACTAAATTTAAACTTCATTATAATATCTTAAATTAAGTTTTATTATTCAAACTTTTAACATTTTTCCATATTTTGAAAAATTAGCTTGCCGATTGGGCAAATAGCCTGCGCATATGTTACTTTTTCTCGAAATGGATTTTGCCATTCTGAGATAAACATTAATTTATATCGGGAGGGACTTTAGCTATTTATTTAGTTAGCTACATTTCCCTATCAATAACACAGTAATGTAGGCATCTATAAAATAAATTTGTTAATAGGCTTTTTAGATGTAGACGCATTCTGGAGGTTTCGCATATTGCTTTACATAGAATGCAATCTTATGCAAATTCTTTGTTCATCGATACTTAACTTTAATACAAGCAGGTAAGATACATACACAGAGTTCGTATTACGATTGTTGTTTAAATTTAATAAAAAAAAAATAAATAAATAATAAATGTCGTGAAGAAGTTTCTAAATTTTGTTAAGGGATAGTTTCTTGAAGAAGAGACAAATATTTATAAATGTGCAGTAATATTTTTATACGTAAAATTAATTTGTTTATATTGTTTTTTCTCAATACTTAGTTTGAAATAAAAGTTTCGGTTTATGCGCCGAAAGTTTTTTTTGAGGTTTATTTATTGCAACATAGGAAAAAATTGTAATAACAACAACGAGAAATAATGTGCTGCGGTTTATAATATACGAGTCAAAATTACCTGATGTGAAGATTAAATGAAGTTGGAGTGGTGTTTTTATAGCACAACGTAGCTAACGAGCTAGATAAAGGTTTGAAATCCCAGGAAATCTGATGTGTTTAATTAAGTTCTTCGGCTACAAATCAATAAATAACCAGAGAGATAAGATTGCAGCTACCAACACCTACTTAATAAATTAGAAAATATAATACACAATTTTCCTCATATTCTAACCTTTATTCTGCATACTATGTATATTATTGCGGTTCATTTAATAGTGTTGAGTTTTCCTTTCTTTCATTTTTTTATTATGTAGTTTTCTCTATTTGATATACTAATTATATATTACTAGAAATAATTATAAAGGTTTCGAATTATTGTTGTTAAAAATCAAAAAAATTGTAAAGCAATGCTTATATTCAAAGTGACATTTTAGGTATTAAATTAAGCCATGTTATTGTGATAAATATTTAAACAAAATATGTACTTGTATCTATAGAAGTAAGAATACGATTTTCGTTTTTTGTGTCATAAAAATTAAAAAAGAATAAATTTAAAATAATATAAATGGGAGTACAAGCAAAAGGGTTGTAATATACATGATTTGAAATCGAAAAAATGAAATGCGAACCACAATACCATCTTTATAAGATATGAAGTGATAAAAGAAAATTTGGAGTTGACCTTTAAGGACTACGCAGTACCAGCAAAACTCATTGCAGTACAACTACTGTTGTAACAACATTGAATCATGGGGTTAGGATTGGAAGTGAAATAAAGAGGATTGTGAGAGTGAAGTGGACATTCTTATCGCAGCATAATTTAGTTTTCATTTTGACCAAATAAATTGACATAGAAAATTTTATAATTTGAAAATATGAAAATAAGAGAATATATTCTAGGCGGTCGAAGGGGATTGCTATAGGTCATTTGTATATAAAATTTTATGTTTTATCAAAATATATAATTCACTATAAATCGAATAAATATTTTTAAAACTTGTATACCAACATTTTTTAATTTTTTTCTTGCAAAACTTTAAAGTAGAACCCATTTTTTTGCTTTGAATTAAGGGTCTCAAGATTATATTTATCATCTAACGTCGGAGCATTACAACAATGTATATATATATGAATGAATACCCTTCTACCGTTTTGGTGCATTGTAAAAATAAACTAACATATTTGTTTTTTAATATGCATTCAAATTTTGGGAAAAAAGAAAAAAAATCATTGATCAAGACTATAGTATTCATAATTTAAATTTGGAATAAATAAATAAAAATATTTTTCAATGGTGTATTTTACATTTAAAATAATTATTTCAATTATTTAAACTTGAAAGTTAAACGTACTGCTAAAAGTTAAAACCCAAGAATATAATAAAATATATGTTAAAAATATGCAATTGAGTAATTGGGAAGTATTAATTAGGTACCTTAAACTTAAACTAAGCAAGTTTGGCCAGAGAAATCATAAAGTGTTAAGGAGTTAGTAAATAACCTTAACGTTATGTATTAGATTCAATATAAATAAGGCAAGTCAAAAATGTCCGCAACTTATACTTTGTTTCTATTAATATATTTTGTTGTAGTATAAAATAATTGAATTAAATATTAAAGTTTTAGCAATTATACTTATAAAAGACGGCAGTTGCTTTTTTATCATTTTCTGTTGGATACACATTCGTTGGTTATCAATATACACAAAAATAACAAAAAGCTTTTATTGAAAATCGTATACGGTTAAATTATTACTGAAAAATAATGTACAGACTTTTATGTTTTATACATCACACTCCCACTACACGACCACCATAACCATCGTATCGAAGATGCGGTGGTTTTGTATTATGTATGAATTAGTTAATTGTATGCGTTTTCAATTATTATGTATTCGCAATACGTAAGTAACGTTCAATAAAATACACATATCTGCATATCTAAAATCACACCATTGTAAGTGTTGACTCGGAATTTGTACTACGTACGACATTCGCGTTTTGAAAATTCATTATCAGAAAAAGTAAATTGCTTTGGTGTTTGTTTTGATTAAGTTAATTTATATATTTAAATGGTAGGTACAGCAGCGTATATAAAAGGTTAAAAGAGATCGCGTTCTAAATCGTATCAGTTTCCAGTAAATCAATTATTCAACTCATCGCGGCGTTATACGCAACGAAAGAATTTTATGGAGTTTGCGAAGTTTCTTATTGGATCGGGGTATCGTAGTATAGCCGTGAGACTGCGTGGTGTATTTACTCATAGAGCACGGCTCCGGCAGACGTGGAACGCACGTGTCCGCCAGACGCGCATCGTGCGTGCGTGCGTGCCCGACGATACCGCTCCGGGTCCTGGTGGGTCGGCGCGACGCAGTGCTCGCAAAACATTACTAGGTACCTTAACGTATGTGATCGTGATTAGTAGAGGCCTACCTTGTGATATGCAGTACATTAGCTGTCGAGGAACTTTGAGTCCGGCGGCCAGACATGCCGCGAACGAGGCCGAAAAGTTGATGGCCATCTTCACCTGAACGTGTTTGATCGATAGGTAGAGTCGTTCGTTTCGGTGTGTTTTATGGCGCGCGAAATTGTCAATATCACTGATGACGGATCTGTGGTTTATTGCCGTTATTATTGTTATTATTACTGTTACCGCTATTATAATATGTTGCGTCGTGTTCGCGCTGCATGTATTGGTGTCGGTCCATCAGGGGCGGCGTAGCAGGGGGTTGCCGCGACGTCACATCACGCACCACATGGCACTCGCACTGGTAACACTGGGCGGACGGGCGCGCTGCACTCGCCGATGCAGTATCCATTTAGGAAGCAGCGACAACGTTGGCCGCCGATCGCCGTTGCATACAATTTCGCTTGGGTTTTTGTTCTGTGGCGGGGATCACGTCATCACTGGTTCCCGCTCTCGGCTCGACAAATGACGACCTCATGTTTCGTTTCGTACGTTCGATCTGAGGAGACGGTGGATTCACTCACTCACTCGTCTCACTGCTCTATACATAACACAGAATGGACCGACGGACGGCACTCCGTCGGGGCGACAATAACAACAACAACAACAACGACGACGGAGGATGAGAACGCGACGACGTCCGCTTGACCGGACGCAGGCAGGCAGAACGGTCGGCGACGGTTTCTCTCGCGAAGATGACAACAACAACGACGGCGTCGAATGCTATATTACCGCGACCCGTAGTATTTCGTTCTGATGTTGGCCTGCCTTGTCTGTTGCCCTACCCGCCCGCTGCTGTGCTGCTGCCTGCTGCAACGGCTGCTTCTTCTTCTCTTCGCGTCCCCCCTGCGTGCACCCTGTGTGCAGCCCGTGAGCCTGCGAGAGACGGACGACCGCCCGCGCCTCCCCGCTCGTCTCGCGTTCGCCCCGTCTCTCCCACCCACCGTCGAATGCACGTGCATCGCGCCGGCCCGCTGCACCCGAATCAATATCACACATTATCACAAAAAACCGACCCGACTCCCTCTCTAGGAGCTTTGCACCTCGCGAACCGAACGAACGACCGCCGCCGCGACGGAGGCGGCGGCAGTTGCAGCGACGGCGGCGACGATGACGATCCCGACTACGAACCCCTGCGGACTCCGTCGCCGCCGTCAGCAGGTTGGGGATTCCTTTGTGTTCCCGCCCCTCTTCCCCACTCTTCTCCTTGTCCTTCGTACGGAGACATGCATGTGCAAGCGACCATGCTGATTGAGGCTGCTGACCTACGCATTACTTGCTGCGAAACTTTGACACAATTTCTGTCGTCGGTCCCCCACCTACGACGACCCTGGACCATTATCCTTTTATGTCGATATTCATGCATACATACAAAACACAAGCTTATTGTCGCTTGTGCTTGCGTTGATGTATACAACTTATTCAAAGATTTTGAGACACTATTGCTAACTTTGGTACTACTAACTAAAGTTACACATTTTATTTATGATAAACTAAATAATAGGACATAATCTATATTTATTTTCTGTTTTAACATACGCCATCGATTTTTGTCCATAAGAATCAAATCCATACTTCTGAGTCAAATTAACCGTATAAACACGATACCTTATGCGCGGTTTTTCCTATTAATTTAAATTCCCTCTAACCAAAATAATTTACCTATTGAAAACTTTACAGAAGGTTTTGTGCTCTAAAACGGACATTTTGTTCTTGTAAAATATAAAAAGAAATCGAAATTGGATGAGAAATAACTAATAATAAACCAAATACACAAATTAACGATGCTATAGGTTAGATTTGATAATTGACAGCTGCCGTGATGGAAACCGGAAACTGTGCACTATTTTAGGTATTGTACTAC
Organism: Protaetia brevitarsis; assembly: GCA_004143645.1. Classification (NCBI taxonomy): domain Eukaryota; kingdom Metazoa; phylum Arthropoda; class Insecta; order Coleoptera; family Scarabaeidae; genus Protaetia; species Protaetia brevitarsis. Next base: position 16,817 of record RXPK01001843.1, read on the forward strand.
AAAGCAGTAATACGGCTATCTCTAGTTATCTCTATCTCTAGCATTTATGAAATATACACGAAATCATTTTCAATAGCAATACTGGAGAAAAATAGTCAAATCAGTAGAGTGTCTTTACTCGTATGATACATCAATCACGTTGATTAAAACATAAAATAGAGTGTATAAAAGGTTTAGTACTTTATAATTCATATATTTTATTATTTTCTACAATTTTTTGCGACCGGTTTCGGTTTAACAAACCTTCATCAGGGAGATTTTACTATAACAAAATAAGAAAATGTAACAGAATTGAACATAGTAGAAAATGTGGGTACTTAATTTTAGTTGTGATTATGCCGTTTCAAAATATTATACAGGGTCAGGCAAATGTATGGGAACACCCGATTTTTTTACTAAATTATGGGTTCTATTAAAAAGTAACTTTAAGAAAAGTTTTTGTAGTATTTTTATTCCAACAACTACCATATATTTCAAGATATGACGTCACCAGTACTTTTTTAAATGGATGTTTGTATGTATCTATTCATATTTTCGAATAGATATTTTTCCAAGAATTATAATGATATACGGCTTGAGATATTAAAATGAAGCGTTGGCTATTAACATCTTTAGTTCCATTACGATCAATCTTATACACCATTTCCTGACAAAGCTGCATCCTTCTATGAGGATCATCATCATTTAATTCTTTTACTTAATGTATTTTATACGGATGAAACTTATTTTTAGACAAGAAAAAAGAATCAGTAAAGTAATACGAGGACAGTTTTGTTAGTGACGTTTTTGGATCTTCTCAAAGAATATCACAAAGTAGAATAAAAATATTACAAGGTTATTAAGTTATTAAGGTTATTTTTTAATAGAACCCATAATTCAGTCAGAAATCAAGTCTTCCCACACATTTGCCTAACCCTGTATACCTTGTAATAGTTAGAAACCCTTTTACATATTTAGTATAGAATGAAAAACTAAATGATACTTTATCTGTCATAATACAACTAACCTCAAATTAAGTGTTCTACTATGTTTAATTCTGCTATATTTTCTTATTTTGCAGTAAAATCTGTTTGATAAAGATTTCTTAAACCAAAACTTGTCGCAGAAAATTGTGGTAAATAATAAATATATGAATATTTTTACATGCAAATGTCTTATTATATAACCTAATTATCGATCTTCAAACATCTGAATAATAGTAGTAGTTGTATAACTACAGATTTACTGATTTTCTGTTTATCAGATTAGTATTTTTAAAGGAAAAGAGATTTGAAGATGTATATTTTTGAAAAATTGCAGCCCAACGTCACAACTTTTACAGCCAATAAAGAATTAGCGATTCTGTTTTGGACCAACAAAAAATTAGGGGGTTTGACTTCGCAAGCTGCACAATCCGATTCCTGCCTGCACTGTCAATTAATGTGTGAAGATTTTAATAGTGAGGTTTATTTGACAGGAATTACATTTATAGCCCGTATGGTTTTTACTACGACCTGCTTGATGTCTTTGACGGTTTGCTTTATACGACCTGTAGAATCATGAGTTGCAGGTGTTCACCCCTGGTAGCACTTAGCGGATCTTTTTGGAGAAAATGCTTATCTTTCGGTTGGTAAGATTGTGACGGCAAAATGTCAATTTGAATTTGAATATATGTCATATTGACAAGTACTAAAATTCATATTTCGCAAAAAGTCTAATTAATCTGTTTGTTTCGTTAAGAAAAATCGAACTATTAGGCCCTTTAAAGTTGTAGTTCACTTCTTATTGGTTGTTTTAAGTAACATAGTTATTTGGTTATGTGATTTTGTACTATTTAGTTCATATAAACCTATATGCCTGCCATTACTATTACTTTGACGTGTCAAGAAAGTAGTTCTCATATTCTCAAATGCCTGGCAGATGTTGCTACTTACCGGAATCTGGTAAAGTCACTACACACATAATTACTCAATTTGAATATAAATGCATCACATTGAATACAACATAACTTCCTATAAACAAAAGATGATGTATTTATGTTGAGAATAAAATTGTTCAGTTTCCAAACCCGTGAATTTGCTAGACGAAACAATTTTTTAGTTCAAATGTAATCATGTACTAAAAATCATTATGAACAAATAATATTTTCACCACAAAAATAATTATTTTAGATTTGAGTAAATAGATTTTCTCAACTGGAAACTATCATATTTATACCTTAATAATTTATGTACATTTGATAGAAGTATATAAAAGTATTATTTGGAGTATTGCCATTATTTGCTTCCAAAATATAAGTATATTGAAGTGATAATACTAACCTGCGTAATCCAAGCATTTCTACTATTCAAAGGTAATAATTACCTATTAATTTTGTGTCGGTAACACCAAAGAACCTTGGTAGGGGAAAATTAATAAATAAAGAAATATTATGTAATTAAATAAATTTACTCTCATACTTTATAGTTTTACAATGTTTGGGGGAAGGTAGTGCATCTGGGTTTTCCAGGAGTGCGCGCGGGATATTGATGCGCAGAGGTATAGATGTTATGCGTATCCGTCGTTGCGATCTGTGTTCTCGGGATACTTCCCACTCACTGCCTGGGCATGGTATCTAGTCGGCGTTGGTTACTGATATAATTTCAATCAGTATAATAATTTGCTAGTACTAACTACTGAAAACTAATAACTAGTAAATACCTATACATGTTTGTTAATGTACATATACATACCTACCATGTTTATATATTATCGACACAATGGTGCTGACTCTAAGTATTATTTCAAAGCTTTTTAAACCAGTAATCCTTTAATATTAGATAACACGTACGTACTTACCTTCGACCCCATTCTCTAAGTAGCTGTGAAACGGTTGGGGTATCCATTCAGATTTACTTACACTCCCAACCAACAGCACTGTTCGCTGGTCAATCAAAAAGTGACGTCAAGTAAAGTGTATGTATATGCAAAACCCCCTAAACTCCCCTAAAAAAGAGGGGAACTAATAACAGTTTTAGTGCAATAAATGGTGGGGTAAAATTCGTTTCAAATGTTTCAATATTATGGTAATTTCAATTTGATACTTCATGTTTTCAGTACAAAACATTTAATAATTTTATATAGTAATTCATTATACCAAGCGTATAAGGGATTTTATTTTGAATCTACAGACTTTCTCACTATGATTGCATAGATTTATTCTTTACAACAATAACAATGTCCATTTGGAGGAATTATACTTCAACACAAATATTTATACTATTTGTTCTAGGAGTATATTGTGTTTTCAGAGGATTTACTCTTATGTTCTAACCAATAAGATTTAGTTCATTTAAATATATATATTAATTTTCGATTTCTGAATAAATAAAAATATCCAGACTGATAATAGGTTTTTTTTTTGTGTATAGATATATAAAATACAGCAATTCATTGCCATGATGTGTTAGAGAGAAAAGAATCTTCTTTGGACACAATATGGCGGAATCAGGGTCCAACTGATTCAGCTGTAGGCGGTTGGCTACAAAAGTCACTATATTTAGCTAATTCTAGCGGTCAGTGCTGTCATTCTAAACTGTTGGAGTTAAGAAATAATGTTTGATTAGAGTTACCGTTGTATATACCAGGTATATACCTTAATGTATCACAGTAACACTGTTGTTTAACTAATTGTACTGACATGATACTGACAGTTGTTAACATATAGCTTGGTCCTTATGCCTCGCGTTTTCAATCTTTTATTATACTCTCCACATATTTCCATCTGGTTATGGGGCCAGGAGTTAAAGCAGTAGAAGAACGCGAAGTTAAGCTTTCATTACATCCTGGCCGCGTTGTGGTTACCTTCAATAGAAAAATTGGCAGGACTTATAAACTGCAATGATTAAAATTTAAATTTGGCGCGTAACCTGGATACAATATGGCGGGGAATTGCGGTACTTTATATATCTAGTGACTCTAGAATCTGGTGTAATATTCAGTTCAATGTGGTTCAATCAGTATAAACTTTAATGATTCTACAGAGCGTATAAACAAACTGTCAAGGTCATCAAGCAGGTCGTAGTTTTTACATATTTTAATTCTCGATTCCCAAAATCTGAATATGTCGTATAACACAATAATCAAGTATATTAAGTCATTTTTCCTATAATTTGTTGAAGGACCTAACCCTATTACAATTAATCCTAAACCCCGTAGTCCACTTAAAGGTTCTACACAAGGCTACCTATTCTAAGTACTATATGGATTCCATAACAATAGAAATGTTCCTACTCTAATTAAAGGACTTCCCTATGATTATTAATAACAACAACAAATAAATGTAATAAATTGGTCGGCTATCAAAACTAAAGCTACACAGAAAAAGGTTTGTTAAACCAACAAAATATATTTTGTCGCAGGTTTTTATCTAAAGCAAATAAAAATTTAGTCTGACACATTCGGTTAATTGACCATACAACGATATTTAGTCGGCAGAAGTTGAATGAAACATATATTTGCTTAATGTCAAATCGAACATAGCATCAAGATACTCAGATAATTATTTTGAGTCAGGAAAGTAGATAATTTTCAATTAATTCTTACTCCCCAATTAGTATTCTTTTCATTAACGCAGAAGAAATACTTCAAATGACAATTTGAAAGTGATTTATAGTAAATTGAATAAGAAATCCAAAAAAGAATACTTGCGTTATATTTAAAGATGGCGAACTTAAAATTTGCGGTGCATGTAACATAGGTGCGTACATAAAGCTGCAGCTCAGCTTTGTCATCTACACTACACAGCGAATCGAATTTCTTGAGCCAACAAAGTCGAATATGCAACGGACAACTACATTACATGTTTCGTTGTTGACGAATTATTATTTGGTGTGGTTTCTATTATCATATATGATATCAAATATAATTTGCTTATGAAGAAAACCATTTATTTTATCCAACAAATCTATAATTATTTGCTAATTCCATTATCTTTCCTGATGTTGGGGATCGTTTGGAGTAGCATGTGGTGATGCAATTTTTACCATATGGATGACGATATACAGGTTGATTTTTTTTATTATTTGTTTTGGGGTCTCGAAAACCATAAGGGATAGGCATTGGGCTAAATTGAAGAAAAAAAGCATTTTAAACGCCTAATTCAGATTCACTTTTGTTCATGGAAGGAAATGTATGGTGTGTAAAGACAGAAAAAATAAATATTGCTTTTAAGGAATTTAGTGTCAAACGACATCTTAAATTTTAATTTTGCTTAATACTTTTGAGTTAGAAAGCAAAGTCATTTTCTTTTAAATGGAAACCATAGTTGGCTATGACATATAGTATATTTTTCTGCTTGCAATGATGTAGGTAAACGTCGTAGCACTTATTTTAATAAAAAAACAGTACAATACACTATTATTATGTTTAACAAAAATCATCTATTGCTATGGAAAACGCTAAACAATTGAAGCATTATTCATCATTGACAGTTCGTTCATTAGGGTAATTACAGTTGGTTTTGTCAGTGGTTTAGTTGTTTTACATACAAAGTTAGTTTTGGTGTATACAAATCTCGAGAAACTTTACGTGATCAAATGTTATATTATTTGTAACAAAAATAGTCAACCAGCCCTACTTTTTATTGTATTTTGATCGCCCTCAACAATCGTTAAACTCCTTCAAGAATTTATTCACCAATTTAAGGGAGAATTTTTTGAAACCCAGAAAAAAGGTCATTTTTTTTTCATTGATGAAAATACATAGATAAATAGTTTAGTTAAAAACCATCAACATCAACACGGCAAATTGCACAAAACGCTGCTACCTCAAAACGCACAGTAGTGAGAATTTTTATCAAAACCTAAGTACCATCCTTGTAGAAAGTTAATTGGTCAAACTCTGCACCCTGGAGATGATGAAACACGTTTAAATTGTTGTGCTTTGTTCATAAATATGTGCCATGAAAATAACAATTTTCCCCCAGATTAAGTTCGGCTTCAATGTATGGTGTGATGTAATTGGTTCGCAGCTTGCTGGGCTATCTGTTTATAATGATATTTTAACTGTAAATCGATATTTGTAATTTCTTAAGAAACATTTCGACAATATCCTAGACGAGTTAAATTTACAGGTCCGTACAAACTCATACGGTGGTTTTAACTCGATGGTGCCCCACCTCACTATCGGGCACAGGTCAAGAGATATTTCCAAACTAGTGGATCGGTAGATCTCGTATGCGCGATCTATGCAACCTAAGAGAAGCTATTAATGTGTTTAACAGGTTAGATGGATGCAAAATTAGGACAGCTAAACTCAGTGATAATAATGGTAGGTATTTGTAAATGTAAATTTAGGGCGTTACGTGTTATTCATAACTAATTCATTTAGCGTTTTTATTGTTTGTTGTTTTTAATTGAATACTATAAGTTTCTTTTCTTTTCCATGGCAAGACATCATTTTTGTTAAACATAATAATAGCACAATGCATTGTGCTGGTATTCATTAAAATAAGTGCTGCAACCCTTACATATTGCAAGCAAAAAAAATGCACTATTAGAATATGTCAAAGCCAACTATATGGTTTTCATTTACAAGAATTAGATTTTGCTTTCTAACTCAAAAATGCTAAACAAAATTAACAAATTAAGAAGATGTAGTTAATTTACCGGTATACATAGATATAGAAGTGCATTGGTGATATATAGTGACCCCCAGAAGAAATTGAGAGCTTTATACATATGAATAAATGGAAGTTAAGGCTTCTAGCGTTCCAGGTTTAAGTTAGATAATAATCCACATTTCTATGTTCACAATTGACCTACTTCCATATTCCAGGGATGAGTTGTTTGAGTCTTTGAGCTTTTGTGATATTAATTTCCTACCTATCTTTCCAATGTCAATTTCCCTATTTCATCTTTCGGATCTTGTTCGAATGCTTCCATTCGCTCCTGTACTGAGAAAAGTGGTTGGATTAATGCAACATAAAAATTTGTGTTACCATTTTTATTTTAGAGAAAAACAAAATAATGTTAAAGAAATCCGCTATCGTGTTTGACTAAAACATATATGTTGAACTAACATTTTTGTTTTGGATTAACGATATTAAGTGTTATCGCTATTCACATCTCTCCAAAAATAGTGGAAGCAAGCAATTAGTGTACTATGTGACCTCTTGTTTTCATCTGCCTGCTGTCGGGGATAATATAATCTTACCTACATCCAAACGCGTATAACTCGAAAACTATATAATATAACTATTTAGCGTCTGGTATAAGTTTACACTGATTTCCGACATACAATGCAGCCACATAACAGTATACAGAGTACCTCCTTAGAATAAGGAAATATGCTAAAATTTATATTTTTGTGGACAACCTGCATAACTTTTTAAATTACCTTTCTATAGACTATTTGATCACAAAAAAGGCCATTATAATCGATTTCTGAAATTCTATAAAATAAGCACAACATACGTCATTCCACGTTTATTAGAACACCCTGTATATAAATATTTATACCAATCGAAAGGGCTGACTAAACGGTACAAGTCCGTCATTGAAACCTTTTTTCTTTCTCTTACCGTTTAAAAGTTATTCAGAAAAAACCAAATTTGGGCCAAATTGCAAGGGTGAATTGCACCCCCTAAAGTTGAAGTCCTGCAGCAACGAAAAGCGGCCTTGAGTAACACTCCATGGAATCTACAAACTGACAAAGTTTCATCAAAATCTGCGATTTACAGTTCGCCAGGTTCCCTTGCTAGTGTACTGGTCTCTTTTTTTTACTGATTTCGTGGTTCCACCAATAAGATGGAAACGCTTTCCTTCTTTTGGTATTTTGAATTTCTTCACGCGTTTCTTATGATTTCCGTGCAGGCCTTGTATGATATTCATTCTTCCCTGCCCATATGGGGATATGAGGGCTAGATTTGCAATGATGGTTTCCCAATTATTTATATATTTATTTTCCTCTGTATCTTTTTAGAGGACCTTATCTATATTAATCTCGTAGTAGATAAAACGGTGGTCACACGGGATGTCTTCCGCTAACACCTTGTGATTCTCTTTGCGAAATTTTCTGTCGGCAGTTGGAGATTTTCATAGTACCATTTTCCATTAATATCACCAACAACTACTACCTCTTTTCTTCCAGTCTTCAGCCTGTTTGCGGTCCACTGTTCTCCTATACCAAACTAAGTCTATATGTTGAGATATACAGCAGCGATACATGTTCCAATAACCAAAGTCCATACACAAATAGCCATTTCCTGCACTTATTTCCGCTACTGAGATCTTTCTATTTAGGAATAATACCTCTATCCACTGGTGTTTAGATATATGGTTGCCACGCGGACACAAGTTACACCGAAAAAAAATCCATATGCTTAATATGAGGTTTAGTGGATCAAAATGGACTGTTTAGAAAATAAAACTATTAAATCAAGCTTAATATTCGTTATGTTATATATCATATACAATAAAAAAGGAAACGATTCTAGCCTCTAGTTTATTTTTCAAATAGGCAGGGGCCAGTTTCAAATAACACACCGACAGTAGTGATAAAAATGGATTACCGTACAACATCCATTGAAAGGAATGCAAATATGGCAGTAATCACGGGAGTAATATATTTCTCTCCGTCATTGGCATTAGAAAATCTTCTAAATATATATATTATATGTATATTTCGCTTTTGACTCATAGTGAATCAATCACTTCATACTCCAAACCTTACAGGTGTTCTTTCGCGGTAGTTGTCCATACTATGCACTGCTTACTTTCCAGGTTGAAATCGAGGCCTTCTGGTCGAGATTCCGTCCTCAATCGCAAGAGATCTTCAGGATTGCTACTGTTTGTTGCCGTGTATCTGACTGAAGAAATAAAACCTGGGAACGGGTTTGTATTAGGCCCTCCGCACGCGAAGCTGCTCAAGAGTAACTGAACTGGTTTATGACTGAAATTACTAACCAGTTACTAACTTGTTAATAATGGGATCCCGCACAGAAGATGTATTAGTAGTGAAAAACATCAATTTTCTTTTGTGTGATCATGGAGGTAGGATCATCATTTCAAATACTGCTCAACATCAGGGACAGTGATTTCAGTAGTGAATCCAATAATGAAGCTGTGTCATAATACTATTATCACTATAGAAGAAATAGAAAACGAACAAGACTTTGGGTTCATCTATATCTAGAAAAAAATTATCGTCGATTATTCGTTGCTGCGAAAGAACTGTAACTTCCAAATGTTAAAATTTGTTTAAACAAAGTTTTTATCATATGTCTAAACATATAACTGTGTTTGAGGGATTGCGTGCATGCTGATGAGCGGATATTAATCATTCTCAGATAAGAAACTTTTGATTTATTTTATTTACAATATACAAAACAGAATGTTTTGCCACTTCCGCAACCAATTTAAGGTTCGCTTTTTCCTCACTCATTTTCTCTGTAGCACAAAAATCAGCGAGAAAGCACGGACAGTATGTAGGTGTTGGTAAACGTCACAACAAACTGGGAAACTCAACTCAATGGTGACTGGACAGTCGAGTCACTTGGAATTGATTATTAATTTTTGCTTTAGTAATGAGTTAGTAACCAATAGCATCGTGCGTGATGCTTCGTTCAATTTCGCAGATGGTGACTCCACACAGACTGATTAGTAATTTGCGTTTGTGATCAGTTTCTTTTGTGTACCTTCTTGTGCGGGGTGCCTTAGGGTAACGGTTCAGTGGCAATTACGCTTATGGTTCTGAAAAGCGTGACAGTTGTGATTGAATTGTTTGCAGAGGAGAAGAATCATCCGGATGTTGTGTATCACATAACCATCGCCATGCTTAAAGTTATTAATATGTTTAAAGATTTCAATGGATTCTCAGATTTTACGGCTGTAATAGTAAAGATTACAGAATAGGATTTGCAGAGAGTTGAGCTGAATTTGGTGGCCAGTTTCCAACCTATGGTCAGCAAATGCAGAGCCAGTTACGTGCAACGGCCGAGTACAATGCTCAGGCTCTACAACACAAATGCCCACTGAACGCTTTGTTTCATCAATGTAAACGCTGCCGCATGAGGATGAAATTCGGACTTAGGGCTACGATCTTTAACGGCAAAGGAATCTTAAAGTTTAGAGTGAAGTATAAAAATGGTTTTTGATCTTGAGCTTATGTGCTATGTTATACGGTAGGTAACACCTTGGATAGATAAACTTTGCATTGATAAGGATTGTGTTTCGGATACGCTGGATATGGTCTCTAGGATATTTTTTATTTTTTATTTTTCTCTGTATAAGAGACTAGGTACGGATATGGAATAGCCTTTTTAAGTAAGGAATTTGTGCCGTTCTTCTGAGCTGGATAGTGATGTGAGGAGGCATTTAGGTAACGATCAGAATGCATAGATTTGCTTTAAATGGAATGTAGATAAGCATCATCAGTGCCTATTCACTATGACCGAATGACTCAACTTCATGGTGAATTTGTTGTGGGATAAGCGATGTTGCTAGGAATTCTGAGAGCTGCTTCTATATAAGCAATGATGTCTTTGGGCATATGTTTAGGTGTAAGTATCCCATATATTATAATCAACAAAAATTAATAAGTTTATTGAGATCTGCACCCTCTTATTATATTAGCGGAATCTGATATCCTCTCCTAGGTCAATGGTAGGTTTACAGAGGTATATATATTTAGTCCACAATGATCAGTCAGTCCTACCATCTGGACTGCCTTTTTACCTATTTTTATGATCTGGCCTTCTCCTTGTAGAGCAATGTTACTTTACTTTGAATCCTCTATGGGTAAAAGATTCAAAGTAGTTAGGACTGGGGTCCTAGAGTTAACATTTACAAGTGCAATCACTATTAATATTCCTTGGTTATCAAAGAGTATGCGATTGTTCCACCTCTCGGCCTGTTTCTCCATTTATATAATACAGAAGTGTATTGTCGTAATTTCAGTTTAGAACACCATCATATCTTTGCAGCAGTTTATTAAGCTTCCAGTCTGGGTGTATCCCATCTTTCGGCTCGTCTCAGTATTATATACTAGCTATACTATTGTATAACACATAGTTTCTACATAAAATGCAGAAAGCTAGATCTCATATCTACAATTAGCACTCGAAAAAAAAAATATTTTTTCAAGTTCAATATTAAAAGGAAATTTGGGTTTCTAAGAGTTGATATCAAAACGAAATCATATAGTACATTTATCTGTATCTTTATATCCTAAATAGAACATATGCAAAAAAGTTGTGCATAAACATTAGAAAGCAAACATGAAAAAGAAATAAATATCTATATCTTCATAAATTTGTAATTAATTTTTATAATGTTTAATAGTGCCGTCATTGCTTTGTATATCATTCCTGGTTAAGATTATTGCTTTCAAATTTTTATTCCCTTTTAAAACTAACGATATAATTACTGAAATGCATCTAGCTAGAAATAAATGTTTTGCAAGTATCTCGTTAATAGATAGGAAAATGCATTATTTATATATTTAATCCTCTATTAATTGCATATGTATACAAATTCTATGAATGTATACTTTTACGTTGTAATACATCCGTGATTGTTAGGAAAATTGCGTGGTAATATCAACATTTAATTTATAATTCATGACATCCTAACGGAAATATTTTTAAGAATATTACTCTTGTAAATACCATTCGGAATCTGTAGCGCGATAGGTTGGTCCAGTTATTAAATGCAAGGATTACAAAAGAAAAACAAATTCCATATATTATCTATTATATATAAATCTATCTAGGTATACTTCTGGACAGATATTATGTCACCGTTTATAGCGCAGTGATTATCAAAACTTCTTACCATTTGAACGTTGTGGTGGACATCGTTCGGCTGATATCGGCTTGCGCAGGTGTAAAATCTACTTATAGATACATGAAAAACACATCTTGAAATTATTCAATATCTAAAGAAAACGTTGTACTGGGTTATTCACGCTGTACGGCAAGGAATATTGTGGCCAAAATACGCGATATTCAAACTAGTTTCACTTTTGGGATATATGGGGATCTATTATGGTCACTTTTTAAAATTATTTTCATATTGTACAGAGTGCTCCAAAAGCTTTAAATATATCAAAGCTGCTTTTTTTTAATGGAACTCTCTGTATATTGCTGCATTTTTGGATTCTCCGATCAAAATAAGTGTCTGTTATAACCCCTTTGTAGTTTTACATATAGATAATTTTATTTTGAAATTGTTTTTTTAAATTTGTTGCGCACACTGTAAAAAAAGTTGCCTACAATTTTACCGGTAAATTTGCTTCATAAGGTAAAATTTCTACCATCTAGTAAATTTCACATGCTGATGTATTTTTCAAAGATTGTACTGTAAAATTCATATGTAATATTTATATGAACTGCATATTTGCCAAACGCGTACAGTTAAATAACCTAATAACCAATCACATTGCGGCGTATGAATTTCGTATTTTCTATGATATCTACAGTTTTACCCGAAAATTCAAGTAAAAATAAATATAAAAGATCCTCTTTTTACCCAAATTTAAATACCCAAAAAAATTGTCAATTTTATACTTTTAAGTATATTTTGATAGTAAACATAAAATTGTACATGTTTTTTCCAGTATTTTCCTTTCGAATTTTTATTACATCTTAAACTTACATGAAAAAGCTATAAATTTTACCGAAATCTTTTTTTCCATATTAAATATCCTAGAAAAAACATGTAAAACAAAAGTTACATGATTTATTGTGGTAAATTCACAACATTATTACATGTAATATTCCTAATTTACCATGGCAAAATTACTGTAATTTTTTACAGTGCAGCTAATGTATGCAACTTTTCATCATTCACCAGAAGAACTATATCTATCCGATAAATTACATAACCGGTCCAGTTTACAATTTATGTAATACTCTAATACACTAAACAGAATTACTTTATAATACGAACCTTTCTTAAATTTATTGTTGGCAAATAGATGGATTTCATAAATACATTAAATTTCGATTTCTTTGTAAGTATAAAATAGATTTAGCATAAAGTTAAATATTCTTGCCACCATTCCTTAGAATTTGTTATTCTGGAATATTTATTTATTAAAATGTGTGTCAATTTGATACACCAGTTTTAAAATATATATTTGTGATTTTCCTTTTCTTGCTAAGTTTTAGCTTATTGTTTACTTTCCATTTATGACGGCAATTATATCATCACATACTATAATTCTAGCCTGCAACTATTACATAAACTAAAATCATGTTTATTCAAAAGTAAGCTAGTTTATTCAAATAAATAGCATAACCATGCCAAAAAGTTGTTTTTATTTTTATACCAACACCCATTTTTCCTTTGTGTTGCCCTCAGCTAATAACGACTATTATTTGAAATTTTAAACTAAAAAGTCAATAATATAAATAAATTATTACAATAGATAATATGTGTTAAAGCTGTAGTAAATTTATAACTATTACTTTCTTGCTTCCCCCTGCCCTGATTTTTAAAATAACTACAGATAAAGTGATTACATAATATTTAATGTGAATACCGATTGTAGGTGCCTTAATTTCATTTTAATTCGTATATTTTACTACGTAAAGGAATCAATAAAATTTGTCATCTACCTATATATTACTTTATTTTTGTAAAACACAAATGTTAAAAATTGCCCGTTGTCTGCAAGCCGTAAAAAAGTTATTAGTCAAACAAACACATACTTTCCGTATTAAATAATTACAATTCTTCTTCGTAATTTACATATTGCCAGGTGTTTACACCCTATTAGTGCAGCAATTCTTTTTATTTGTAGAAGTCGATACCAGCCTACCTCCCGAAATGATGAGTAGTTTTGATAATCATTGCGTTGTAAAGCGCGACATATATCTGTGAGGCAGTATACATTTTATATCGAGAGATAGAGAGCTAGAACATAACACATAAGTACATTTGCTATGTAGGTTTTCAGATTTCTAGGATATCTTTAAATAAATTCATATCTCATATTCATTAACTTAACCCAAGAAGTGTGTTGAATGTTAACGAATGTAAGGAGGATAAAATATATCTTTTAATTTATTTATTTGTTATTCATAAAGAAAACATCGTTGCATACAAACTATGCTGCTTAATTAATGTAGGTTTGAGTAATTGGTCAGCTTATTAAGCACAAAGATATTATATTAGGAAATACGCAAAAGAAGAAGTTCGCAAATTTCTGTACGGAGCACTAAACTAACGAATCACCGTTTTCCGAGAGTAATTTACCCTCCTAGCCTTAAAACATTAGTTTCAAAGTTACTGCTGGCTTAGGTATATAGCTTCCCTGAAAATAAAATTAAAAACGCGCATAATCATTTATTTATTATAAAAAATACATGGCTTAGTTACAATCATAATTACAATACTTGTAATTATAAAGTTTGTAGCCACTAATTTGCAAGAGAAGAATATTAAATTTCGAATATATACTTTTAATTTATCACTGCAATATGGTAGACCTAGAATTTTGGAGAGATAACGTCTCTATGGTTCGATTAATGATTCCGTTCATTGCGACCAACGGATGTCATCTTAAAGTTCATCCAGCAAGTTTGGGCACTTAAGGTAGTTCAGACTCTTATTGAAATGATATCGTTTTGAGGTCTACTGGGGAAGGTCAAACTTCTTAAAGGTTGATTCTCGTAGGACAGGGCGGTGGCCTAAAATGTACTCAAACATAGGGGATATTCTTATCAAAAATTCCGAGTCTGGGTGAATGTTTCCTGAATTTGCAGTGACCTGTAGAAACGAAAACAATTGCACATTTTGCGATCAAGTTCGAAAAATTTCTTGGTTCGGAGAAAATTAGTAGGTAAAATGCATTTGTATCAAACCAGGACAATTTTTCCAATTCCGGATTTGCTCCGAGATTCATTTGCTGTTTAGCTACCGTAGGTGTAATGTTAATAATAGATTCTGGTCCTGGATATTATGTATACTTACACATTTTATACAAAGAAACAGGAATTTATCAAGTATCGTGAAAAAGATTGTGATCAAGCATATATTTGAAAAACTAAAAGATGCATCAAAATTGATTACAAGGAGGACGCGGCTCAACTTAAATTTAGAATACTTAATAAATCTACACACTAAAAAATTTTTGGTAAAACTCCTGTACGAATTTGGTGCAATTTTGTGCCCCTCGAGCCGTACAGGTACTTTACTTTTAGAAGTGATATTTCTAACTACAGGTAATTTTTCCAAGAGCTTACCATGTAGCCTGGGGTACTCATAGTGAAATTTAGAAATGTGGGTAACTTTTCTAAGATTTTTTTTCATGCAGTCTGGAATACTCACAAGTAGAATTTCTAGGTCAGTGACAATTTCCATAGAAGTTTTACTTGTTTAAAAGTAAAATTACAAAAAAAAAAATCAGTATTCCTGATTTTTTTTCCTAACAAAAAAGAAATATTGGCGAAATGAAAGTGCCCTGTTAGAGTTTATTTCATTGAAATTTAATGCATAAAAGACAAAATCCAAATTTCTAACGCTTACCCCAAAACCATTGGATGCCAGTTGTCCACTGCCCCCACATTGGCGATTAATTCGCAAAAATCAAGTAATGAGGAAATTGTTGTGATAACGGTTCCTAAGAAATATTTATCTGGCAAGTAATAGATAAATATTTGATAGCCATGTCTGCAAAGTTAATGTAGTGAAAAAAGAGAACCGCCATCTTCACAATTTCTGTGCTCATAAAAATATGTTTAAGATATTTGCTACTATAGGCCAGAAAACTTTGCTATTATGTGTTTAAAACATTATGATATGATGATTTAAGTAATACATTTTTACGTAAATCTACTAATTCTTTTTTTTTGTAACTGTACCGACTTTGCATAAAATAAATAGTTTCTTCAAGAAAATCGTACTTCATATATATAATCATATACCCAATAAAGTATTTTGCTGTTAAGGTAATTTACTTGCTTAGATATATTATTTTATTTATTTTGATCGCTTCAAAAAAAACCGTAATATCAACATTAAGTCACTACATCATAAGGTTCTTTACGTGAAGTAACTTTTTTCAAATTCCCGCCACCTGATAATTACTTTATTTTTAATAGTATAAATTTCCAAATTGAAAGAAATTTTAAGGTTTTTCCTGAGAGATATTAATATTTTTCTTAGTAATATTACATTATTAGAGGTTTTTTTCCTCTAAGAAAAAGACATTTCCCCATTAATATTCATGTAAAATACATATATTATGGTATAATTTTAACATTCCGAATTTTTCCTTAAATTTCTGTACATTTAGCCCCATTCAATGCGGAAAATTATCAAAAAAAAAGTGATTTTTACCAAGAAAAATTATCTAATTTTTTAATGTGTAGTGTAGCTGTAAATATGCTTGAGGAGAATCATAAAGTAAACAATGTAAAACTATGTAAAAACTGTCATGCATAATTAAATTGTTGTAACAAGTATGGAAAATAAAATACCGTTCAATGAATTCAGATTTAGGATCTTTAAATTTTAGCTTTTATAGTTCATGCGAGTTGCGATTAGTGATTAGATAAGGATGACGATAGTTAACCATGACCGTAATCACCGTAGCAAGTATAAATAAA
Organism: Protaetia brevitarsis; assembly: GCA_004143645.1. Lineage (NCBI taxonomy): Eukaryota > Metazoa > Arthropoda > Insecta > Coleoptera > Scarabaeidae > Protaetia > Protaetia brevitarsis. The sequence goes on from RXPK01001843.1 coordinate 33,390, forward strand.
GATAGTTTCAATGTAGTTACTTGCTCCAATATTACTGCTGTTGATAGCTTTGCTATATATAGAAACAATCAATGAAGTTTGTGATATTTTAATGTAAGAATACTATTATAATAGTTATTATAAGCCCGAAAATCAATTTTATATCAAGAGATGTCATTTATTTCTATTAGATAAGCGAAGAAGAAACCAATTCAAACCATTTTTTTTGCGCATAATTCTTCTTGATGACTTATTTCCATCTTGTACCCTATATTTTATTTTCCTTCTAAACTTTACTCCCCCAATTTTTACATTTTAACATTTTGGCTTTTGTATTTACAAAGAAAAGAAAAAGGCGAGAAAACTTTGTAGAAGGTATACGACGCTTTTTTACTGTAAGTTTCACAAGTTGGATGAAAACTTTACCCACGCATTAAAAATGCATGAGTTTTATTCCAGGTTTCATGGTCAACAACAATACCAAGTAAACTTTCAAGGCGATTGGTTTCGTAGATTTTAATGATGTACGCTGCTGTAGCCAGCAATTCCTCTTTCCCTTCACGTTCGCATTTCACACGACGCGAACGGGATCCGAACACAATCTCCCTACGTTACAAACTCGGTTGCACTTTTCGTTGGCGCGCCGCTTCGATAAAATGTCAACGGACGTAAACAAATTCATCACTCTTCAAACTTTTCCGAAAATGTTCCTGCATCATATCTTTACGTTTGTTGCTGTTTGTATTATGATGTATAAAAGTATTTAGCTCTCAGCTCCATATGTATGAGTAGGTATTGGTGTTCTGACAAAGACCTCGACACTTCTGTGTGTTTGACTATTTTGCAACAGATTAGATTAACAATAAATATGAAATTAAAAAATGAGACGATTCTATCGATTTATTCATATTCTATCAAATCCAAACATATCATATAAAACAAAACAAGAGCACACACTTAGAAAAATGAAAATGTCGGCACAACAAAAAATATTATTTTGGACTTTTTGCATTCACTCAACCAGTTTTCGTTTAAATCAGTACACTTAAATTTTATTGGAAAACAGTAACCTCATTGAAAGAAAATGCATATTTTATTGGAATTATATATGTTAATTCAAACAATTATTTGCTGTAACCGTCAGTGGAACTACAAAATTGGTTAACTGAATGCATGTGCGGCCGATTTGAACAAACATTTATTCAACGTTAAGATTATTGGATGAACCACAATTGCTGATTCAACAATATTAGTGCAACTAATTCTAGGTAATTGATTCCGGTGGTTTGAGCATATTTAAATACAAAAAATTGTTGAGTGAACCGATTATTGGTTGAATCAGCACGTCTTTTTTTTTTTTCTCGGTGCAGAACATACTTAAGTAATAGATACAAAGACCGAGTAGAAGCAAATTAATGTTACAAATAATGATTAAAGCTGCACGCATAAGTCACTGGAAGAAAAGATATACATGTTTACCAAAAGAGGATTTACTGTGAGTCTTAAAATGGCCTGGTAGGTTGTTTTAACAATTTGCAATTGTATGAATGTATGATCGCCTGAAAAGAGTGATAATGTGATGTAGTGGTGTAAGGAGACCTTTGTAGCGTAAATTCAAAGGGCGGACATTGGTACGAAATCATAATCTATTGTAGAGATGGTGAGGTATTCTAATGACAATTATGGAATGGAAGAAACATAAGGAATGATTTTTTTTTCATATTAGCCATATTTAACCTTTTAAGTTCTTTAATTTGTTACTAATATGATCATATTTTCTGATATCAAACATCAAGTCTCTGGAGACGCTATTTGTCAGTAGACTCTCACGCAAAGCCGAAAACAACGTCGCAGTAATCAACGTGACTTAGTACCATCGAATTGATTAACAATGTTTTAATTTTCTTACTAACGACATGCTTTTATTAGTAAATAATTTTCAACGCCTCATATTTTTTTTTGAACAAATATTTGCTTCTTAAACCGCAAGCCCACATCAAACCAAACCCCTAAGTTTTTTGCCTCGTCAACAATAGGTAACACACTACCATCCATCTCAATCAAAACATTTTGCAACAAATAAGAAAGATGAACTTCTTTGCTAAATATCATCGCGCTAGATTTGAAAGATTGATCGAACAAACATAACTTACACGAATATTCAACTAATCTCCGCTGATCCTGGTTCATTCAGAAGCTACAAAAGTATCGGATACCTACGTTAGAAGATTTATATATCTGAGTATCGTCAGCGTAAAAGTGAGAATTGCAGTTCAAAATATACAAACTCATCTCAGGCGTATATATGGTGCACAATAGAGAACCCAAGACGGATCCCTGCGGCACCCCATACTCAACAGTAAAAACGACGAAATTTCACTAGACAGTCGTACAGTTTGAAATCTACCATGTAAATAATTGCGAAAAAGTGTAATCTAATGCAACATAGACAGCAACATATTGAAATTTACGTTATCAAATGCCTGGGCAAAATCAAGTAATACCAAGGCTACAGCTTGTCTCTTTTCTAGGCCAGAGAGGATATCATCAGTCACGTTTTATAGGGCGGTTGTACAACCAGCTCTAAAACCAGATTGCAACAAAGGGAAGATATTAGCATGTAAATCTTGCCTAATCTGCATATGCAATACTTTTTCAAGTATTTTGAAGAGTACAGGCAATACGCTTATTGGCGAAAGATCCACAAGAGATTGCGGATTCATAGTCTTAGGTAACGGAACCACATGAGCGTATTTCCATAATGTGGAAAAAACTGAATAAATAGTGCAGTGATGAACTATATGTGTTAGTATTGGCAGCAAATGTGGCAAACATAAACGTATAATGTATGCGTTTAATTGGTCATTCCCAACATCCCAACGGACTTGGTCTTAATTGAAAGCAACAATGTAAGATAGTATCAACAGTTGCGAGTTCTGAAATAATAATTAAATCATTTTTAACATTAGAACTATACAAATTAATCATATCAATATCTGGTGATAATAGCTTTTTAGATGAGTTAACAGAATGTAAATTAATTGTGTGAAAGAAGGATGTGCAGGAACCATACGCGAATTATTTTTCAGAACATTCAAATTACGCAAATTCTTCCATAACTGGTCACTAGTCATAACATTTTTCGAGTCATTAGTAAGCCATGCAGCCGCGGGTGGTTAGGGAGGGAGCGTATGGAGAAGCTGACAAAGCGACGCGTTATAAAAGACTGTGTAGATCAGTAAATACAGTAATGTATCATTTAAGTAGCCAACTCATCTACATTAGTCATGTCATACATAATACGCCACGGTACGCTACAGATATGAGACTGAAAAAATTGTAATCAAAATTCGGAAATCACGATACGTTTGATAGTTGGTGTCAGATACAATTCCAATTGCAATTGCCCAATAAATTATTAAATATTTTGTATTTTATGGACAAATCAGCATTAGAGACTGCAATAACATCTAAAGGAATGGAAGTAGTGTTTATTAGATCTTGTTGGTCTATTCATATTTGTGACAGACTGAAACAGTCAAAAACATTATTGAGGAGAATAGTATAAGAACTTTAAGTATTTAAAACACTTAAATTAAAATCTCCTAGTGTAATATCAAGATAAAAACAGCAACATTAACACATTGCAGCCTACAAATTATCCCGAAGGCATACCGATAGGGGACAAAGAATTTTGCAAATTTTGTAAATGGTAACTCAAAAGGAACAAAGTCAGACAGTGACCACTAGAAGACTAAGAAGTAGGGTATCTTGTAAGTAGGAACAAGAATATATTGGTCGAAAGATCTAGATGACCAAACTGTTTTATAAAAAAAAAACAGTAAATCTTATACAAGATCTCATAAAGATGCTTGTGAGGCGGTCGCATTGGATCAAACCTGAATAGGCCAAAGAAAGCAGATAGAAAACTGGTCACACAGATTACGAAACTTGTTAAAATCAAATGGACACTAAGTAGATTTTTGCGTTTGAAAATTTACGGGCATGGATTGAATATTTCATGTTCAAAAAGGAATAGAGGTCTTAAGATGTTACTAAGATCTTCAAAACACGTATTCCTGTGGAAGCAACCACCTGCACGATAAAAGGGGAGGTAGTATATCTATCCGGAATAGGTTAGATGTTAAGGTCATACATACCCATAAACATATCGTCCATTTTATTAAAAACACTTGAAAGACTGATGCGTGGCTACATCAGAGATCCCATGCTGAGAGAACAAGCTCAGTATTCAACGTCGTGTCGTAGCTATCAGCCGGAGAGGTCTATGATGCGCGCGGTTAGTCACTCAACAGGCTAATTTCAAAGTAAACAGCAAACAAAGAAAATAGTGTAGCGATACTTCTGCAACTGAAGGTGTGTTCAACAATTTTGTCACAAACTGAATTATGGAGGTTACTGAACAAGGGGACACACGAAGATCCGCAATGGATAAAGACTAATCTGCAAGAAAGAGATTATTACATCAACAATTGAGGTAGCCACCGTTGAAGCAAAGGCAGGAGGGGATACCCGCGGTTGTATCACCATTACTGTGAGGTACCCTAGCAGACGATCCTATCTGAAAACTAGCCAGGAAAATATTGTACTATCTATGATATGCTGACGAGATAACTGTAACCGTCAGAGAACGATTTGCAAAGTCTTTGGTAGAAAGTAAGTAAACGATTATACACACGAACGACAATTTATGTAAGAGCAATTATCAGTCAATATACGGAAACCACAAGCTGTCAGTTTGAAAAGAAGGAGGGCGTTAAAAGACCTCCTACCAACTACTAGTCTTGGTCAAAGAAGAATGTGTAGAAGAAATTAGGGTTTAGCTCTGAGATGACCTCAACACTTAAGATCATTAGATCCATAATAACATATAGATCAAAACGATTGGTAGCATAGAACGGTTGGTTTGTTTCTGAGCTATACTTACCAGTACGTACCTTACTTCCAACCCATAATGCCATCCTTCTGAAATATAATCTGGATACAAATGATAAGGTCATGATACCAAACAGGAAGACGTGAGACGAAGGCCTACCAATAAGAACAGGCTTGCAAAGTCTTGTAATGGTACAGGAACCATAATATATATGGGAAAAGAGCTCAGAACAGGTATCTGGGTTAACTTTGACGGAGAGAATTATAGATATAAACCAAAATATTCTCTGACAGCCCATCAACACTTACAGCTATCATTACGCAAGAGTTTAATCCGAACTGGTTTAGTACTGTGCTATAAGCGTGATGAGCACCCTAAGGAAGATAACATGGCGTAGCAAATAAAACTATTCTATCTCATCACCTTATTTTTTAAAGTAAATATCACAATTGAATATCTTAAGCAATGATTAATTTTGTTTACTGATCGCCACTGTAATTTTTCTCGCTAATTTATTTTTAAGGAAGTTGGATATTTTAGGGAAAAAAACAATGCATCTTTGATAGTAGTTATTATTTTTAGTGAATTTCAAACATAATTAACCTTCCCTTAATTGTACTTTAGCCTATGAAATTACAACAAATAGTTTATGAGTAATCGATATTCTCCGATAGGCCAATTCTTTACCCCCTTCACCAGTGCTAATAATTCGCAATTATCCGGAACGAATTTAGTAATCGCCGTTACAATAAATTGCGCCATCGCCTTACTCGACTCTTAATTTCTTAAATTAATATTTATGACTCTGTTAATTCACATATCTAAATCAAAGATTACACTGTGAATAACACTTGCTTAATTTATTTTTTTTTCGTTATTGACAAGTCACGCTACCTTTTGGCTTCTTTCTTATGTACGTGCCCGATGAAAGTTGTATAAAGTAGAAAAACGACAATTACTGCTTCCAAAAAAGCATCCAGTACTTAAAAACTAGTATCTATAATTTTCAAGAAGTTAAATATAGTCAACGGCCCAATTATTATTATTTTTTTTAATTTTGTATATGGGACTTGGTGATTAGAAAATGAGAAGTCTGTAAGAACTCTCAGAGGATAATATTTAAGTCGTAGTAATTTCGTCAAAGTAGCGAGAAACATCCAATTCCTCGTCCTTCATTTACAAGCGCCTTTCTCTAACTTAGGGTCGACGTCATTCAGTATTCTACGTTCTGATGAATGTGTGAACAAATTTTGATAAAGTTGTCGCGATACAAGTAATCTACTGACAATTGATGGTCCGAAAAAATCTTCAGGGATTCATCTCAATATAAAAATCATCGCATCTGGAGCAAGTGTCTAATATTGCAGAAACAATCTAAACTTCTATTAGGTAGGAGTCACTGGTCGGTGAAGTATAGTCACCCTGTGGCATGTAAGAAAATATCCTCAACAAATAATGGTAATAATAATAAAATGGAAAAAAAAGTCGAATGAAGAATATTTGGCATCCAAACTATTAACTATCTATTGCTCATTATCTGTATTTTGTCTGTGAAACAGGGCGAGTCGGGTAGTCTCGCTTAATTGGGAGGGGTGAGAATGCGAGGAAATGATTTTTTTTTAATAATAATCTTTTTTTTTTATCACAACACCAGAGGAGAGAATGCATTAAAAGTGCTGTAAATAAAATTTCGGGGGAAGATCTGGAGGCATGAAGATGATTAATGCATTAAAATATTTTAAATCATATATTGGAAGGGCTGAAAGGGGGAGGGGATGATGTTTTTTAAAAGATAATCTTTTTCTTTTTTTCAATATACAAGGAGAGAGGGATGCATTAAAAATGTTTTAATCATATTTTTTTTTTTAATATTGGAAAGGTGCGAGAGGGATGATTTTTTAAATGATAAAATTATTTTTTAAATAGCATTGGGGGAGAGAATGTATTAACATGTTTTAAATGATGTTAAGTAGGAAGGGATGAGTAGGGGAAAGAATGAACTTTTTTTTTGATAGGAATATCTTTAATACATGTATAGTCTGTCCAAATATATAAACGATTTGACTAACCATGTTTACCGGTGATTATTCACTACCGAGAAATTATGCAAATAGATAATGGGCCGTATTAGGAAAAACTGGACTTTTCTTAAGGAGAGAATAGTTACGTTTTATTTTATATAATCCATCGTTTACAATTTCAATCTCATTGTTCTAGTTTACTTACATTTGTTAAAACGTAATTGTTTACAATTAAATTTTAACAGGTCATATATACTTGCAATTGTCTTAAAGAATATTGTATTTATAATGGTATTTTAAATATTAACAGCCTTTTCGCTCAGTTAACTAATTTGTACAAATTAACACATATAAGAAGATAATAAATATGAAATTATAGTTGAAAGACAGTTGTCGCAATGTTTAATTCTGTGAAACAAAAACATGTGGAGACCGTTGACTACCGATGAACATTCAACGAACGATGTATTCACGGGTAGTAATATTTCGGCAAGTGAAAGTAGTGGTGCGATAGAAGACGATATTGATAGTGCAAGAAATTATTGGAGCACTAAAAGGTAGGTAGGTAGGTAGGTAAACCTGAAAGTATACATAATTTCAAGAGTGAGAATGATGGAACTAAAACAGAAACAATTGTTAGAACATCTAAATTAACGGGAGTGTCTTACGGAACAAAAATTGTTCAGAATGGTGCATATAAAAAAAAAAAATAAGGAATGACAAAGGCTAATCCAACAGCTTTAGCTAATTTTTTTGCTTATGCAATTCTCATTTTTTCGATTCGATTTATATTTAGTTGATTTTAATGTTTATTAAAATAATAAACATTAAAGTCACCTTGTGTAAAGTGATTTTTTAGTTGTATTTATTCTAATTTTTACTTAATACGTATGTATGTTTTATATTTTTGAAGCCTCATTCTGTTTGTTTTTTCATTGTCTCTTTTCTTTTTTTTTCTGTTGCCTTATCCCTAATCCGTTTTCTCTGTTCCATTTCTCTAATCCTTTTTCCCCATTTCCTTTTCCTTATTCTCTATTTCCTTTTCCAGTGCCCTCTTACCTATTTATTGTGTGTAAGTTTCAATTTAAAAAAACACATTTTACTCCGCTATTCGATAACGCATTTTTTTTCTCTTTTCAATAATATTTTCGCTTTTTTTGTAATATTTTAATAGCATCTTTTACAATAAGTTTGTATTGTTAGTTAATAACTAACAATAAGTAAATGGGGTAGGCATTCAAATTGTCCTCTACTACGTTGTCGATTTACAAAATCTCGAAGAGAATTCTGTACAAATGTTCAGGAAATTTTTTGTATCTTTTTGGTAATTCAAATTCTTAAATCTTGTTTCCTTGTCTCCCAGTCTATATCTTCGAAAAACGTTGTCCAGATATTGGTATACATTTACACCATAATGTGAAGAGGCACCGTCTTGCTCGAATAAGATACTGCTGTTGGAAATGATTTCACTGTTTTCAAGTGGATAAAGCGCAGCGCAGGCTTGTTAATCTCTGATTTTTTTAGCAGCAGGCGCAGCATCCCCTCGCCTGATACTCCAGATACCAGTAAAGAACTTGCGATGATCAGTAATCTCCAATTATGTCTGTTATTTCACAAGCACGGCAAAGAATAACTTCGTTAGAGAAAAGGATACTGCATTTATTGTGAAATATTAAGATTAGCCACTAATTGATGGCTTGAAATGATAATTTTCAGATAGGGGAAATAGGTTTTTTTATTATCTATTTTGCTTTAATTTTAATCCTCTTGAATTCTGAATTTCAACTGTAATAATATTTCGCATTACTGTTATCACTTAATAATAATCTCTTTAATTAATTATCGGTAATTACAGTAGCCATTCTACTTGAGTTATCATTATCACCTGGATAAAACGGTTTATAACAATCTTCAAACTTTTCCTTTATGAATATACAACGCGATATTAATATTATTCCTAACAATTTTTCCTAATAAATTGTATGTAGCGCTTCTCCCTCTTTTTAAATGAATTTGTATACATTTAATATTTTCAATACCCCTAACATGATTAATACAATCAGTGTTATTAATCATTATAATCAATGCCACTTCTATCGACGTCTATTAACTTATTTACTTTTCCTCATTCCCTGTTACCTATTCATTGTTTGTAAGTTCCTATTTAAAAAAAAATACGTTTTACTCCACCTTTCGACAGAGCATTTTTTCTCTTTACAATATTTTTGTTTTTTTTCTTCAGTTATTTTAATAGCATTTTTACAAGAAACAACAATAAGGAAATGGGGGTAGGTATCCAAATTGTCTTTAGTTACGAATTTGACAATGATTTAATCGATTCACAATACCTCAAAGAAAATTCTATGCAAATATTCCGTGATTTATCGTTTTGGTAATTCAGATTTTCTCAATCCACTTCTCGGGAAGAACGTTGTCCAGATATTAGCAAACATTTACACTATAATGTAGTGTGGAGGAGCACCATTTTGCTCGAACCAGAACTGTTAGCAGGAACAATTTCGTTGTTTTTATGTGGATAAAGCGCAACACAGACAGGAATAATTTTATTTGTAGTAGCTGCGAATATATAGCCGAGTGAAGTTATAAATCAAAAACAGTTCGATAATATGACTCCCTACAATCCAAACATTGACCTTCCATTAACACCGGTTTTTTTAGCAGCAGATAGTAACCCACACCTGACGTTCCATACTCCAGGAAAGCATTTGCGGTGACCAGCATTTCTAATTATGTCTGTTACTTCACAAGCGAGGCAAACAGTAACTTCGTTATAGAAAACAATATTGTTTATATTAACTGTGAAATATTGAGATTAATAGATTCATAAATGAGAATCTTCAGATACGATCAATAAAACAACAATTTTTTTTATCTTCTTCTTTCGTTGTTCTATCTGTAGCACTCGTTGGAAAATCTTTAACGCTATTGCCTGTTCAAAGCTTTTTAAAGTTTTACCAACAACGTATTTAGAAATTGTAAACTTCTGCGTACATATCCATAATCTAGCACCATAAATATTTCAATTCTTTCACCTTCATTTAAACTTGACATTACTAGTGTTAAAACGTGTACAAAATTGAATTTTTAAACTTTCTTGCATAACGCTGAAATTTTGTTCGAAGAATGTTATTCACATAATATAGCTTTTATCTGATTTCTATGACAGAAGTGTTTGTTAGGTACCATATATTATCCGTTCACAAATAGTTTCCCCAAATGAGTGGTTCTTAGATTTCTCAGAATAATGCAATTTCTTACCAATTAAAAAATATATTCTTATTGCCTGCTTAAAAATGACAAAGCTATATTGTATTTTGTAGTTTCGGCCCGAACATACACATATTCAAGATATACATTTTTCATTATGGAAATCATACAATAATGTACGTGAAAAATATTGCGATTTTCACCTTCTTTTTGCATATAAAGTAGAATACTATTTAGTAAACAACTAAATTGTCTGTAAGTCCAGTTATTATTCCAACCAACATATTTTGCCACAATTAGCTACTTGAAGAATTATATTTAAAATATTAATTAATAAAATTAGCATGCAAATAAATATAATATAAAGTTTTTGCAAACCTCTCAGTACCAGCTGTTCTTGATATTTCAGATATTTGATGAAAATTTTTATATCTATTGGGGAAAATTAGTTAGTGGCTTCGCGAATAATTATAAATTGTAAAGTAATTGGAACTCTTGGGTTAACAATTGTTCTTTGTATCGCAATTATAGTTTAATGTTAACAACGGTCGACCGAAACATTTGCAACGCCTCTGGTATGCGTTTTTATGTAATGTTAAGAGAAAGAAAAGAATATGTACATATATTTCTGTTTGGATTATGAGTCTTGCAAGCATATTAGATCTTTCAAGCATTTATTGCATATTTCTTATTGACTGCAAATAAAGTTATGGAGTTACATATGAATATGAATGTCGATGTTGAGAAGAGGAAAAAAAGCAATCCAAAAATATTCGGTGAACAAATGGGTTTACTTGTTCATAATATAAAGCCAAACTGTAGAATAACTAATAACGGTACACAGTAAAATAATTCCTTTAATCTTTCGTTAGTGTGGTGGGGTATGCCATACCCCAGTATGTAGGCAAATATACTAGGGTATGGCATACCGCACCACACTAACGAAGGGTTAAAAAGTCACCGCCAAAATCTCGCAATTAATGAACACTTGGCACAGAGGTTTGAATTTATTTTGAAAATAGAAATAAAATAAAAGAAGAAATGGCAGTATATGCCTACCGACAAATAAAATTTTAATTCTTGAAGTCGCTATGGTAAAATCGGCTTGTGTCCCATCGAGGAATTATCTGCACAAGAACCAGGAAATAAATAAATTGACAGGTATAGAAAACAGTTTATCCGAAAAATTATATAGAATAGGTAGAAATATTTTTATTTCTTGAAGCCAACTTTGAAGTAACTGTTTCGTTGTTACATGAGAATTCTTTATTTTTTTATAATAAAATAAAAATATAATATAAGTGTTTCTTCTACTTTTTCAATCTCTGGTATTTTATTTTATTACAGAGAATCCTGGCAATAATACAGTTAGATAAGAAAAATATATATATATTTTTTGTAAATATAAATATGTTTGTATATATAGTTTTTTTTTTTAAATATTGACATTCTCATATTTTTCTTCTATTCTAGCGGAGTTTAAGCAAAAATGGAGGTGACTTCAAAAGGGAATTAAAATTTTATTAATATTATTGATAGAGCATAACCCATAAATACAAAATTCACAGAATTGACGTTTGTGAAACGGCAATATATGAAAAATTAAGTATAGATTTGGCATTGTTTGATAGATCTCCGCAAGAGTAATACTTCCTACTATACTTAAACTGAACTATAGCTTAAAATTTGCATGTAGTATGTATTTCGAATGTTATTAATTTTTTGTTATTATTTCTCCTTAGTAAACATTATATTATATCTCAACTAGCGGACACTACTTTATTTCGTTCAATGCAAGGTTGCTACTGAATACGATGAGTAGTGAGGAAAAGAACTCTCGAAACCTTGCCTCCGTCGGCGTGCCGCGATGTCGGTGCTGAAACAAGAGAACGACCATCACCCACCTCCGATGTACCAGTCTCATCACGTGGAGCCGATATTCGGCGATGCCAATGGTTTAAGTGTTCCGCACAACATGCAAGCGGCAGAGTGAGACTCGGACGAGGACAGACAGTCGAGAGGTGAGGTGGGATGTGGGAAGGGATGGGACCGCGACAGGCCGAGGCTGTGCTCCCTCCTCGACCAAGGAGGAACTTGAAACCCTTGAGAAGGTCGCGGTGAGATTGCATAGCTCGATTATATGCACTAGTACATACCTGACGCTGTACTCCGCCGATCACAAATAACATACAACTTCGTCTGATGTCCATCGCACACCGCGTACACACGTATTGGTACGTTACCTGTACGCGCATCGCACTGAAATAAAATATGTATGTGCACTTACAAACGTACGCGTGTACTGTTACCAATATAAACACATTTCTTATATGGTCTTGCTAAACGCATGCTAATGATTAGTAACAATAGACCACATACTGCGATATAATGCATATATGTATTTATTGTACATATTAAGTATTACCCACGGTATTGTTCCCAATGAACATTATCTCAGAAAAAAATACATTTATAATAATAATCCCCGAGTAAGAAAAATTGACCTTATATAGATAAAATCCATATTTGACTCTGTGTGAGTTGTTAATATAGGGGAAAAAAGTAACCAAAGATCCTCTCAAATTCTTTAATATCACTCGACCGGTTTCGCTACATCCGAGCATCCTCAGGCCAGAGTTTAAAATCAGTTAAGAATAGTCAAGGTTTAAAAATAAAATAAAATTAGAAAGTGCGATGTACATAATCGAACTTATGCAAAACTTGTAAAGAACAGACATTAAATGAAGAATAAAACACATAAGTTTTAACAAACAACTTTAAAATTATATAAAATAAATTTAACCACTTAGAACTTAGTATATAATACTTCATTTCAATTCCAAAAATCATTTTATATACTGAGTTCCAAGTGGCTACATTTATTTTAAATAATTATAAAGTGTTGTTTGTTTAAACTTATGTGTTTTATTCTTCATTTAGTGTCTGTTCATTACAAGTTTTGCACAAGTTCGACTATTTACATTACACTTTCTAATTTTTTTTTTATTTTTATACCTTGACCATTCTGACTTTAAATTTTGGCCTGAGGATGCTCGGATAGAGCGAAACCGGTTGTGTGATATTACAGAATTTTGTGAGAATCTACACCTTCTTTGATTTCTTTTTTCCCCTATATGATATTAAATTTAATTGATACATTTTACAAATTTGTCAGCAGGCGACAAACTATAAATTGGGTACCACCACGTAGCTATAATAAACAACAAATGTTAGATGTTATGTCTATATGCGCATAATTCTTCTGTTATGTTTAATTGAAACATGCTGACTTATTCTAATATTTTAAATTATTTCTTCTTGGTTCTCTTAAATAAATAAAATAATGAAATATATTTGACGTTTCTTCGTATACTTCAGCTTTATCAATTCAGAGAATCATACAAACTGAAAAAATATTATTCGAAAAGGAATTTATTTGTATTTAAATTCAAAATCTTACCTGAAATTTAATATTAATATTCTTTTAGAAAACAATTTAAATTGTAAAAATTAACATAATTCAATGAAAGTTATTAAATTTTGTAGGTATATAACTATTTTTCGTTAAATTAATACACAGTTTCTCAGGTTTTATAAATGCAATTGAAGCCTTAATAATGTACTGTACATATGTAATTTGCTTTTGTTAATGTTAAGTAAAGAGATATGTTTTTAACTGTGTTTGTGATATTTAAAAATAAGATTTTAAAGTATATAGGGTTAGCTAAGCATTTTGTGTATACTGTGTAGCTAATTATAAAATTAAAAAATATATATTGGATAATTGTGAGATATCTTGATGATAATTAATGGAGTTTTTGTCGTCTTTATTTTTATCATTTCTGATACTATCCTCTTTATAGTTTCTTTCTTTCATTAATATGTGCGTGTTTTCAAAAGGAATGGTTCAAGTTATTCATGTTTCTTTAATGCAGTAATGTTAGTAGAAGGTCTGGGTCCTTTAAGACAATCTGCTAAATGCTGTTTCGTCTGTCCAATATATATGTCATCGCAATTGTTACAGGGAATTTATAAACAACACGAGTCTGTTTATATTTGAAGATGATATTTTTAACTGATGTATATAAGAATTTAAGGTTATTATGATTTGTATGAGCAAAAACGGGAATAAAATTTTATTTATTCTTTCAAATAAAATATTAACGTACGACAAGGCTAAATAATTTATTGTAGTAGGATTTTTACATGAATTATTATAAAGTTTATTTAATCTTTGTTTATATTTAGAAGTATTTTGGATCGATATATTGATTGGACTTGTTAACTGAATAGCTCTGTCGAAAAGAGAGGTGATAACACTTTTTTTAAAGGAAATAAGTTTACAAGAGTTATAATTTAAATATCTACCACGCATTGTGGATTTATGGTATATTTTGGTTGGTAAAAAGTAGGTTTCAAATTTAGTTTAGATATAGTTATATATATTTAAATATTCTAAAACAAGCTCCGCAATTACATTGGAAATGGGTGCACCTATGGCGCAACCATAAATTTGTTTAAAAAAATTGTTATTATATTAAAAGTATATGTTACATTTAACGTAATCTTTAAATCCTTAATTAATTCTTCTTGAGGAAAAGGGGTAAAATATTCGAGTGCGTGCCAATGTTTCTGAACAGATAGAATAACTAAATCTAAAGGAATATTAGTGTGTGATATTATATCTAACGATGCATTAACATTGTTATTTGATTTTAATTTTGTCTATGAAATTTTTGAATTGCAAGAGTTTTTATACTAAAATTTGTTATTTGTGTTATAATTTGAGAAGCAGCTAACAATTTAGATAAATTGTACACTCAGAAAAGTTACTGAATTAACAAATAATATAATGGCAAAAATCAATTAACAATTATTGATAATTATTAAAATATAACTAATTCATAAATGTAAACAATTTCCCTTGATAACATGTCAGAACATTCCAAAAGATAGCTTCAATAGCTTGACAATAATATTTCCTGTCGAAATAATGGCAGCTCCTCACGTTGTGGAAAACTTTTTAAACAAGTTATCTGCATGTCATACTAAATGATTATGCCATGGAGAAAAATATATCTTCTAGAAAGTAATAATATTTTACCAGCGAAGGCATTGATGAATTGCTGCAGGAACGTAAAATCTTGAAAATAAGTGTAAAATAGAGTAGGGCGTCATAATCTATAATATATTATCGCACAGTTATATATCAGCGTTCTTAGTAGATAAAAGTAATGGCGGTCACATATTTCTCCTCTCGATTAAGTGTAGTGCTTCTGTTGTAGTTCGACAGTGACTAGATTGAGATTTAATGACATCTAACGTCTAACAAATGTACATTAAGTAATAACCTTTAGTAAAATACTACCCTTCGTCGTTTTGGTCTATTGTCGTAAAGGGAACCGTATTCCTGTGTGCACAATGCATTTAATACCGCTAATTTCACAGGAGAATAACGATGACATTGCTGCTGTTGTAATTACAAAATTAGTTTTTAAGAATAGTTGGAGCAAAAATAACATGTTACAAATAGCCTGTTTCTAAAGTAATCCTAACTTTTTTCCTTCAACTACATAACTTTAACATATTGCTGTGTACTGATGGTACCAGCATAAATGCAAAATGAAAAGTAAAAAAAAAATGAAAATTTAAATTTACTAGCTCAGCGGATGAAATTTTAAAAGGGCGCAAACTTTCAGGGTTACTTTCGCAATTAAACTAATCTTGAAAAGTAAAATGTGGGCGTAAGTAAATTGACTATCTTTAATTATTAAAATTGAAAAGGTTGAATCAAAAATAAAAGAATAGAAACTTTGAATGACGTTAACAATCATTAACTTTTATTATAATAAAAAAAAACATTTGTATAACAATTACGCAGGGAAAATAAAACCATAGACAAAAGGTCTTGGTCGAAAACAAAACCTGCATGAATCTACAATTAAAAAGGACAATGCAAGTCCCTCAACAAACAAAAGACAGATTTGTTCTAGAAGAAAAACCTTTTTACACAAAAAAAAAACCCACGTGGTCTCAAAATTACAACACACTAAAATTAAGTTAAACGTGGATAAAACAAGTATAATTATATAATTGAAATTTAATCACAAGCACAAAGCTTCTTATCACCTAAACCGAGGTGATTAACTAAAAAAAACTAATTTGAAAACTAAGAAACGGAAAAATTTAAACTCTTTAAACAAAAAAAAAAATTAATTATCTTCTAGATCAAATTATAATAACGGATCTTATATCTAATATGTGCACAATTATATAATATCAATTATTAAAAAGTTGAGTTGCCTGATCGATGAAATAAAATCAAAATAAACGAATCAAATTTTAAATTAAAATTGAGATACCAAAATGGCAGCAATGAAAATAAAAATACAAGAACTTACTTCTCGGCATCAAATCAAGTAACTGACCTTTCAGAGGCCCAAACATCGCATACATATATAAAATAGATGCGTGGCTATGCAGCGCATAAAATGCAAAGATCATAGACAACTACATTTAAGAAGGACATGAGCTAACATGAGTAAACACTATCAATTTAAAAAGGTGAAAACAAATTAAATAACTGAACATTTAAATTAACAAATTAAACAATCAATCAAATCAATCAGCAAAATCTTACTTAAAAACAAAACATTAATTTCTGAGAGAATTTGCCCGAAACATTGACAAAAACAGATTTCTAAAATAACAGCATAGAGTTTATAAACCACGGGGTGCCAATCCACAGCAATATGTTGCAAATAATATATATATAAAAACTTCTCAGTACAGTGACATATCTACCTAAAGGAATTATTTTTCTCACGTATATTAAATCGCAAGTGAAAAATTATTTGTACATAATGTACATAGTCTATATCTTAACTAGTAGACAGCTGTAAATATTTTCCACGCTCAACTATTCGAACTGCCTTCAAAATATGTATACCGGATGTTCCAAGGTGGATGGCATATTAGAAATCGGTATATGGAGAACCAAACATCAAATTTTGTATCTGCAAGTTATTTAAAGTAAACTAACAACTTTTCTTATTTCAACCGAACACTTTGTGTCTTTTTTTATTATTAGGTTTCCTATGAGCTTTTGTACAACCTATCCATATACTTCCCTATATCTATCTTATTAAAAGTTTTTAAAATAAAAATCAATTTAATTATTTTTTAGAAAAATCCGATCCTTACAAAAGTACGGATATCTTTGTTACTTATTGTAACTAAACGTGTAAATTTTAAATCTACTTAACGAAGCCTTAACTTGGCGTGACATTCAATTTAAGTAAAATACACAGAGCGTTTCATAAAAAAAATACCTTCAAGTCATTTTTTGAAATGGAACATCCTGTATGTTAAAGGGCTCTTTGCAAAGCTTGATAATTTTTTTTTTTCATAAATATATATTGTTCGTATACCTATACCTTTGCGACTTAAAGTTATAAGCATTTTTAAAAAATACGACTCTTGATTTATTTTTATTTGATGTAGGCTATGAATGCTTGACGGTGATACCAGGTAACATATATTAATTATATTTTACTAATTTGTTGTACCTTACTTAAATAATAATTCCTGAAAATAGAAGAAGTAGCATACACAAATGAAGTTATTATGAATTTATTTATTATTTGTGGGTAGTGTGATAGAAACATTAAGATTTAATGAAACTTTTTAAAATTTACGGCTAATAAACAATCAAAAGCTTTCAAGGTTGCAAAGAAGTTTTAGTAATTTTGAATCCTCATTAAAAGCACCTAGAGTTTTGCCTAACCCCATAAAAAACGAAGAGAACGTCACTAACATTTTAGCATAGTTTGAAACGAACCATTACTCTTCACGTATATTTCATTAAATCTTCTATTCATTTGTATTCTTTACTTCTTCATATTTATTAATTACTACTAGGCAAATTTGAAAAATGCATGACATAACAATGGCTGTCAAATATTCATGGCCTATATTAATTAAAATTAAATCAGGAAAAGTAAAAAAAAATAACTTATAACGTATAGGAAAGCTATACATTTTCGAAAAGAAAAAATGTAGTAAGTCTTGCGAAGAGCGATTAATATACAGGGTTTCATTTCAAAAAATGATTTAAATGTATTTTTCATCCGCATTCCGTAAACGAATGTCACATCAAGTTAGCCCAAGGCTTGTTTAAAATTTACTTAATTTACTACAAGTAACAAAGATATCCGTACCTATAATGACAAGTGTTATTGTTACAAAGGGAATAATGTTAAATGGATTTTCAAAAAAAAAATATTGAATTAGTATTTCTTTTGAAAACGCTTTAAGATGGGTATAGGGAAGCATATAGAAGCATATACAAAATTGAATAAGAAACTTAATAATAAAAAAATATACAAAGTGTTACGTTTAAATTAAAAAAGTTGTTACCTGGATTGATAGAAGCGGCAACGTTGCATTTCTAAATACATTTTAGAAATATAGTTTAAATAACTAACAGATACAAGATTTGAGTTAATTCTGATGTTTGGTTCTTCATCCGCACATTTTAGCGCCTTGGGACACCCGGTAACTTGCTTATAGCTTGAGAATACATTCTCAGGAAAACTACGATACATATCTAGAAAACTTGAAACTTATATATTACTGATAGAAACAAATGGTTGTAAAACTTGGTAGGTTGCAAATTGAAATAGGAAATAATTACCTAAATATAATTGAATTACAATGTAACTATAGCTATTCTGTATTTAATTGAAAAATTAATTAGTGCCCAACCAGTGGCGGTTTCTGTATAGGAGCACATGAGCACGTAGCGAAACGAGTAAATGACGCGACGTTCCTTTCTATACATACATCGCGAGCAAGCGACGGACGACGGAGCAAATGCGCCGAGTAGCTTAACCGCATAAAGGACGTAGCGGTGGTGAGGAGGGATACGGCAGATTCCATGTAAACTGTGCACAAATTGAGTGTGCTCCTGTGCTCGGTTTCGTTGCGTTCTCGGGTCACGTTAATACATCGATCGACATCAACGTTCAGATATCGTGTTTTACGGATAAACTATATTATATATGTTTTGTTTATGAATGACTCACCGTTCACAGGTCGTAACTACCATACGAACTAATACCATTTGTTGGATGACAGTTTTATAATGAAATCAAGGGTGCGTAATTATTTTAATTTATTAAATAACATACGTTTAAGCCCGCGCACATAAAATCACAAACTTAAACTCGTAAATCTTTAAGTGTTCCCAAGAAACGTACATTTCTCTCAAAGATACAAATAATAAAGAATTGATTTTTTAGAAAAACAAAAAAAAAATTGGTAACAGCGCAGCCGCAGTTACAAACTACGCCCCGTCGTTAAATGCCTCTGCAAAAAGCCGACAAAGCAAAGCCGCCGCTAATGCGCTTTGGTACAGCCGACAAACAAAAAAGAAAATATATAGTACGTAAAAAAGATAATGAAATGCACACAAAACAAACAAAGTAGCATCGTAAGTAAACACTAAACAATATATAAATAAGAATTATGGATGCCAACAGTTTTACTGTGCAATATTTGAAAGACAATTTTTAATTTGTTTAGTTATGAACAAAAAATTCAAGTCAAAAGTGTGGGCAGATTAAAATCAGAACTTAATTTGACGTAAACTACAAAGGGCAAATCTAGAGACTTTACAAGAGAAATTAAGAAGGACATGTACGAAAAAAATGATTGGATTTTAGTTAAAAAATTGCATGTTCTTGATTTTGTGAACACCCTACGCTTCCGACCACGAGCCGCCACTGTGCACAACACTGCCCACAGATAAAAAGGATTTTATAAATCAAAGTAATATTTCTTGCCCCTATTTAAAAGAACCGTTTCTTTCAGTTAATAGATATTTCTTTTAGTCAACACGCATTTCTTTCATTGAATTAATACCATTTTCAATTGAGAGAAATACGTGTCAGCTGAAGAAAATGGTTCTTTTAAATAGTGGCAAAGAAATATTGTTTTGATTTAAAGAATCCGTTTTCTCTGTCTCTTTTCTCGTTCTCACATCCAAAGGCCTGACTGAATAAGAAAAAATCGGAACTCAGTTCCTTTTTGTTTTCTATTGTTAGTATTGTAACGTTTTCAGAGTTCAAATAACCAACACAGGCGATATATATAAAATGAAAGTATTTATTTTCTTATTCAAGTCTAATTAAAATAAAATAACACTAGCACAAACACTAATAATAAGTAACTTAAGCCCAGAAAAAACACTTACGTCCGATTGTACAATCTGCAGATATACTAACCAATAGCAATATCCTACCGATAAGTTCGCTTTTGGCGTTGTACAATATACAGATATTTTTGTTGGTCACATTGTCGGCAGAATAATTTATCGGGTGCTCGAAGTTGCCGATTGTCTATGTCCGACAGATAAGCATATAAAGTGTAAATGTGTATATGAATGTTTAAATGAACTATATATTTATAATAATGCCGAAAAAATTCAATAAATTCGGCACGTGCTCTGTAATTAGCGCCATCTGCGTTATCATTTTGGACATGCCTATTTAAAATGTTTCCTTCTTGTATGCCATCGATAATATTTTGTTGTAATTCAGAATCTAATGGAGACTCGTTTTCACCATTTAAAATAGCCATATTATGCAATATAGCACAACCAACAATTACAGATTGTATCCGAGTAAAATTCTAATTTATTTTTAATGGTAGTATCGGAAAATTGTCTTTTCCATACGCCATAGCTTCCTTCGATAGTATTTCTTTTTGGAAGCAATGCTCCTTCAAATAAATTTTCTTGGGATGATGTGGGATTTGGCAAAGATGTAATTAAATACCGTGATAAACCATAGCCGTTGTCACCTAATTGATCATGATTATTAGATCCACGCGATCTTGCTACTATATCACGTATGCATAAATTAGCATCACAAATAGTTTGGACGTTAAATCCTTTTCTATTCTGAAAATTTTCGGGGTGATCACCACCTAGAAATGCAAATACACTAAAACGTGGTAATGATAAATAATAACACTCCATGATCGAATTTTAATATGCATAGAATCGCTTGATTCCACGATTAGGAAACCTGGCCATAAAGTAATTTTTCTTTCTTACAAATCATTTGATATTTCTTTTAGTCAAATGAAAGAAATATGTATTAACTGAAGAAATTGTTCTTTTAAATAGTGGCAAAGAAATATTACTTCGATTTAAAGAATCCCTTTTCTCTGTTCATGATATGATTAATACTGTTTGTACTAGACCACCATATCTGTAATACGAGGATAACAATACGATTATTACCTGTCCAAAACGAGCCATTATTTATGATAGTTTTATTTGTGGTTGGTAACTTTAGAAAAAAGTAACCGAACGATGTGAGTTTATAGTAATATAGTATTAGTAAGGACGTGCTCGTTAAATCCTTTGTTCTTTTGTCTTTTGTTTTCAAGGACCTTCAAGGCTCTGCCATCTTGTAAAGCTGTTGCTGGAAATTTTTAAACGTGTGAAGTAAATTATACTTTAAAGAAAGTAGGAGAATAGGTCAGAAAAATCCACAAAATGCGTCTTTTATTCCAATTTCATTATTTCAAATATATCTCAACAGAAATATTATATTGATAAA
The DNA here is from genome assembly GCA_004143645.1 of Protaetia brevitarsis. NCBI lineage: Eukaryota > Metazoa > Arthropoda > Insecta > Coleoptera > Scarabaeidae > Protaetia > Protaetia brevitarsis. Next base: position 55,145 of record RXPK01001843.1, read on the forward strand.
AATAAACGATTCTAGTAAAATAATGTTTGATTAAGTAATACATATATTTGCAAGTGTTTTAGAATAATTGAGTTCAGATTCTTTCGTTTTGTGAAACTAAATCAGGGTTAAAAGAGTTATAATTATTGTATTGTTCTGTGTAATTCCAAGACTTCTACCTTTTTATTCGACTAATTCATTTCTTAAATCCGACACTGCAGTAGTTTGTCAACAATGATGCCCGGCGGTGCACAAGTGGATAGGAGTTTTAGATAACATCAAATTGTCTGTAATGTGAATAAATGTGAAATGTATGGATTAAAAGTTATACTAGTATAACACAATTCAGACAAAAATCACATTATTTTAAAAAGTGAACATAAAATTAAATGCATTTAGTTAGTTATAGTGATAAATAGCGACAAAGTTTAAGATGAGTATCTAACAAATAAGTTGATTTAATATGATCGAGGAAATTATTGTCCTATTGTAGTTCCTCAATTGCTAATTCTTGAAATTTGATTATAAAATTCCGTAAGCTGAAAATCCAGAGAACTGCGATCATCGTTAGCATCAAAATTTATTTTGCAAGAGCGAATGGCACAATACCATGATGCCCATTTGCGTCTTCTTTAACGATTATTTCACACAAACATAACAATAAATATACTTATAACAAAATATTGCACAAATAATGCATCTTATCAAGGCTCATTAATTGTTTTTAAAACTGCATGGGTAATTTAAAACTAATAAAATACATAAAACAAGTAACTCGTGTAGGTTAAAGCAAGGAGTAAATTAATGTATGTAGGTACTAATGTAAACAAACTGTTTTATTAGAAAGCAGTTGGTTGAAGTAAAGTTACGCTTAGATATTGAAACCCCAATAACTCATCCGTTGTCCTTACTGCTTAACTGTGCCGATATTTTCTCTCTTGTTCGCTGAGGCTTGCATTGTTCGGATATTTCTTTTTCATAGAGTCTACAACCAAATGGTATAACTCAAATCATACTTCTTACTATACGGATGATAAAAATTGGCTGTTTTAATTTTAGAGAGAAATCATTAATATTAAAAGTGTATAATTAGAGTTGTCATTTTCTTCGATCTACCAGAGGCTTCGCTATTGTGGTTTTGTAATACTAGAGAAGGAAATAATGCTAATTAAAAAAATATAATAACAAGTACCTATTTACATATTCGTTATACTTTATCTGTATGATCAGTAAACGGTCGTTTTCTATTCTACGTACTGCTGTGTACTGAAGGTACAAAAGAAAATGCAAAATGAAAATTAATAAAAAATGAAAATATAAATTAGCTAGCTCAACAGATAAAAAATAAAAGGCGCAAAAGATCAATTAAACTCAGGGATACCCTCGCGAATTAAAACTAATCACGAAAAGCAAATTGTGGGTGAAAGAAATCTGACTTTCTTTAATTACTCCAAAAATTGAAAAGGTTTAATCAAAAATAAAAGAACAGAATTTAGAATGACGTTAATAATCAATAATATTATTATTATAAAAAAAAGAAAAAAAAAAATGTAATTACAATTATGCAGAAAACAAAAACCTGACTGAGAGTCCTGGCTTAAATCAAAAAACTGCTGGAGACTCTAATTTACTAAAGGACAATGCTAATCCTTTATCAAAGCAAAAAAAAAAAAAATTAGTTCAGGAAGATAATCCTTTTCATATCAAACAATCCACGTGGTTTCAAAATTAACTAAACTGAATTAAACGTGGGCAATTCAAGTGAATTTACATAAATTAAAACTAAAAGCAAGCACAATGCTTCTATTCACCCAACCCGAGGTGATTAAAAATAATTACAAAACAGCAAAATATAAAAAAAAAACGAAAAATTAACTCTTTAAGCTAAATATATCTTCCCGAACAAAAATAATAACTGATCTTATACCTAAATTGTGTACACAACAATACAACAACAATATATTATAAACGAGTTCCTAGATGGACGAAAAAAATCAAAAATACGCGAATTCAAATCTTTAAATCATAAGTATTAACAAAATGGCAGCAATGAAATACAATTTACATCTACTTACTCTTAAAACATCTATCGAAAACTGAGTCTTACAAGCAAAACAGTCGCATACATATATCAACAGCTGCGTGCAACGCAACGCGCAAAGATCATAGAAGAAGAATACTTCTAAGAAGGACATGAGCTACATGAGCAAATACAAATATACTAAAGAGTGAAATTAATATAAACAACTGAACATTTAAATAAATAAATTAAACAATCCAAAACATTAACTAAATCTTATTTAAAAATAAACAATAACTTCTGAGAAATTTTGCCCGAAACGTTGATAGAGACAGATCAGAGTAAAATGAACACTGAATTTACGAAAACCGGGGTGCCAGGCCACAGCAGTACGTTTAACATAATATAATTATCCTAAACGGGTTTCCATAAACTCGGCGACACTGCGTTTCCAATGAAAAGTGGCACATCATACTTAGAATCTAATTTCTAAAATATTGAGAATGAAATAAATTTATTGCCTAACACGGCAAATAATTACACCTTTGGGCTTTTGCTAGGACAAATACATGTACTTTCTTTGTATTTGCCGATGACAATTAGATAAGAATAATAATGAACTGAAAATGAAATAAAGTGCTTCCAAATTAGCAAATTCTACCATATTTGTGATTTCGCGAGTAATTTTGGCTTTTTCATGGGAAAAATTTGAAACACGATATTCAAATTGAACAATTTAACCCATGAAGAATTCTGTTGGATCATAGCAGGTGAACCTTCCCTAATGTCAGACAGTCACCTCAAATAAAAGTAATATACAATGGTATTGACGAGAGTTACTGCAGACGAAAGTACAACAGATTGATGTTTAAAACTTAAAATTCATATCTTCGAAAATGAAACGCTGGCCATTCCATTAGTTTTTGAAAAATCAAAAGCAACTAAAAAAAATCATTTATAAAAGCTTTGCATTTGTAGATTGAAAGCGATTGGATAAAATCGTTCGGTTATAAAGCCCTATTTAAAATATATCTTATAGGTTCTTTTATAGTCTTGAAATATATTTCTTCCCAACTTGCCTGTTGTTGACGATGCTTTTACAATTATAAGATCGCCTTTTGTTGCATCTTCAGTATATTTTACGCACATGTGACTATCTTCATATTTCCTTTCTTCACTAGGAGAATCTAACATCAAAGTTTGTGTTGATTCTTAATCCGAAGAACTCTTCAAGCGTTCTTTTCTTCTTTCAATATTTTACTTATCGTAACCTTTACTACCCTCTTCATCTTTTTTCTTTTCTCCTTTCACATATATCTGTAAGGATCATAGTCATGCCTTTATTTTCCCCGGAAAAAAATAATTACCCAATAGCATAAACGTGTAGGATTTAATGATTGTGCGCATGACCTTTTAGGCTGCTATTGCTGGAAATCACGGATATTTTTTTTATTTCAATTAGCGCTATTTACTTACAACTGTCAATATTTCTTAAGTATTTTAGCGATTAGTCACCGGTCCATACGTAAAAGTATATCGTGCTAGAGCATTAACATACATGCGTATGTATGGATAAGCTAACGTAATGTACGTACTACACCGCTGTGAACATCGGGGTTGACGTGTTCTTCTTCAAGTTCTTTTACTGCTTACATTGTGGATGTTGTCGCCCTCGCCGCCGCTCGCCCTCCGCGCTTCCCTCGTCCGTTCCACCACCGTCCACCGGTTTCTCAATTCACGCGAATACCGAAATTAAAAACCATCCCGCCCCGTCCCGCACGTCGTACCGTCTGCCGTTTGCGCCGCGCGTTAAATTTAAATAACCGGTTTTCGGTCGAATCACGGACCCAGACCATAACTCATACTCTGGCGCACACAAAACCACCGCACACACTCTCACATCTGATTGATGAACATCGAACGAAAAACGAAAAAAAAAGAAGAAAACAAAATGAGAATAAAAAAGCACGAACGAAACGAAATGAACCGAGTCGCTTGTATGTATATATTATGTGAACGCATGAATGCATCGAGCATGCAGGTGTATTGTAGGAACCCTCCGTATGAGGTTTTATGTGTGTGCTGATGTGTGCGGACACTGTCTGGGCGCCGAATATGGTTGCCTCTGCTTTTTGCCAGAATTCGCGTGAGGTTTCATGTTCAATATTGTCTTTGAAGTCCTCTTTGGCATTTATGGATTATATAAAAACGCAACTATGCAAAAACCTTACGTTGTTGACATAAAGATGATGTACCTAATTAAATTAACGTGGCTTAGACGTTCAAAGAACATAGATTTACATATATATCATGTAAACAGATACATATTACCAGTACCCAGTAGTTAACTATATAGTCAACTACTTGAAAAAGCGAGTTCGCAGTTTTGGTTAGATTAGCCTACCTATAAACTAAGAGAAAGAAAATCATTTATTTATCAATTATTGTATTTAAAGCGTACCAACATCTTATGTAGTTGCAACTACAACTACTTTCACTAATTACAAGTATATAAACTATAATTATTGTATAATAACTACAATAATCGTTGTTGGAATGGTTGTAATTGTAGCTACGGAGGTGTCCACTATAGTGTTGAATATTTGCTTAACTTTAGCCCAGATAACTTGATTTTTTTAAAATAGCACCCCATATTTTTGCTTACGCTAAATTAACCCTTACGCAAAGCCTTTTCAAATCATACTAAACATTTGTCACGACTCATACAGATTCCTGCATGAGATAATTGTCTTTAAATAAACCCAGTGAATTTTTCATTAATTTTCAAGCCAGATTAATAAAGAAACGCAAGTTATTAAGCATAGATTAGTATCAGATCATAAAATACAAAAATAATAATGCATTTTTTGAAAATAGAAAGAAATTTAATGTCCTTCGTCCGTGACTAGCAGAAACAATATGGTAGGGTACTTATGGTAATTGTTTTACCGTAATAATTAAAAGTCAAAACTATCAAAAAATTATTTGTTTTGCCTAATACGTTCTCTGTGATTTCTTTTTTTTTTTGGGTACGTAGAGAGACTTGTGTATCAAAAAGAGCAATCCACATAGGATAATAGGAAGAATAGAAAGAGAGGGGCATTTATATCCATTTTTAAAATTGTTGAAAAAACTATGGCAAAAATTTCAAAAAGGGTAGAAATATAATATATTATACTACGTATTTTGTTGTGGTTTAATGTTAATTTGGTTTTTATTATAAATAAAAGACAAACATTATTAAGTAAATATATAATAAAATAAAGAAAATAAAGAGAAAAATAAATAAACAATTAGTGAGATGTAGGAAGGACAAATTATTACATACAATAATACATTAAAACACTAGTGTTACAATGACATTGGTTGTAATACGAGTATAAGTTAGTACGAGTATTACAACAGTCATTGTAACACGTGTGTTTTATATTATTTTTTCTATTTCGCATTAATTTACGTTCATTTATTATTAAAAATTGGATTTCTTATGTATGCAAGGAATTTTAACGTTTCCATGTTTGTAAAACAATTCTTGTGTCATGCACAATTTCATACAAAAGCCTATATAAAAATGTCAAATGTAAAATGTCAAACCACGAGCCGCATCTCCAACCTCACATGAAATATCATCATATAAGTGGAAAAACAGTGTTAGAAAATGGAACTTTGTGACACTGTTTTCCGGCAAAACAGTTATACAAAGTGCTCATTGTGTGTGCGAAATATATTTTTCTTCACAATGACATTTGTATATAGGCTTTTATGGCTTTTGCATGGAATTGCAAGAATTGTGTCAAACATGGGAACGTTGAAATTTCTTGGAAGGATAAGAAATCCCATTTTTAATAATAAATAAACACAAATTAATGCGAAATAGAAAAAATAGTATAAAACACACGTGTTACAATGACCGTTGTAATATTTGTACTTTGAATTCAAACTTGTACTCGTATTACAACAAACGTCATTGTAACACTAGTATTTTAATATACTATTGTTGATAGTTTTTACGTATAATTATCATCCTGGTGAAATAATTGTGATGGCCCGCCTTATTAAAAATAGATATTATTATTTCTGCTAGTCGTCATTAAATATCATTCTTTTTCAATTAATATGTCATTAGTTTTATACTTGTGATCTGATACTAACACATATTTACTAATTCGAAGTGAATTATATAAAGTTTATATACCGATAAAGCCGATATGAAAATGAATGGAAAATTTGTTAGATTTATTTAAAATCATTAATTATCTACAAACTCCTGCATGAGGTATCATAAATGTTTAGTATAAATTAAACGGGTTTTGTGCAAGGGTCAATTTAACATAAGTAAGGATATAGGGTGCTATTTAAAAAAAAAAATGCTCTGGGCAAAAGTTAAACAAACGTTCAGGAGCATAATGGACACAAGTATGTAATTATATTGATTTTAGATTCAATACGGTAATTTTTAAAAAGTCTAGCATTTTATAATTTGAAAAAAAAAGTACATTTTTTTCAATAAAAATTCAATTTTCAAATAGCAGTGGTCTCTTAGACACTTGGTTAGTTATTTTATTTTCTTACGAAGATTATGAACTTTCCCCAATGACGTCAGTGATGTAGGTTTATAAATTCATCCGCTGCACGTTTTGTGTCATAGCATATTACATAATGATAGTGATGGTCCAACCACCTCTCAAAAAATTGAAACATATTTTTTTAAAGAAACCTGTCTCTTTATTTTTAGACTTTCAAAAATCCTTGACTTCAACTACCAGAATTAATGGCTTCGATCTATGATTGAAAATAAATTTCAAGTTCTGTGCATTTTCTAATGCTAAATTTGTCAACAATAAGAAAGAACATCTAAAACATATAAAACAGAAAAACAATCAAATGATACCTGATTCTAACTTAAAGAAATTAACCAGTTCATACAATCTTTAAAAAAAATGTAAGTTTAAATGCTACGTATAGGATTTTTTTAATTATATAGTAAAATTGTTAAAAAACTGTATTTTTCATCAAAAGTCAGGTAATCTGTATCCGAGAAGTTGGCAATGCTGCTCCCGCCTTTAATCCGTACCGTCTCGAATGTTTTGCTGATTTATTATTGTATAGACAAGGATATTCTTCAATAATTAGAACAAAATTGGCTGCTGAAGCCGGCATTTGTACACAACGACGTGTTTGCGTCTCGCAATACGCTTGAGCTGTGGCAAGCTGCCACATGAGCTGCATGACGAACGCATGACGATACGCAAATGCGACGATGCTGCACCGTGGACACAGTTTCGTCCCTTTCTACGCAAGATGCAAGCAAGCTACACACAAGCGTAAAATGACGAAGTCGTGCGCTATGCCGTGCGGCTGCGTGGATAGTAGGCCTAAATAGAGTACTGGTTACAAGATTACCGATTCGTGTATCTAGTATCTAGCATCAGTGTTAGTCTAGCTTGATGCGAGATAGTATAATTCTCCGTTAACATTTTACGCATTGTAAATGAGATACACTAAACTATGCTAGAATAACGTATTACATACCAAATAATCGCTGTCTTTTTTTACATGACGGCAATTTTCAATGCGGCCAGAACTCAGCACCTATCGATTTAACAAAAAAGTTTTATAATCAAAAATGTCAAGAAAATATTATGACTCTTACAACTTTGATCAATCAACATTTTTTTCGTATTTCTCAAAAATTATCGGATATTTTCCAAAACACAAAAAAATTTGTCTTTTTAATCGACTATATCTCAGCAAATATTAACATAAGAGAAAAAGGGTTTAAATAAAAAATAGGGAAATTTAATCTTCTACAAAAAATGGGTCCCACAATTTTAACATGAAATTCACAGTTGCGGAGCTATTCTGCTGAAAGACGTTTTTAAAGAGCGGCGAAAGCTCGCGTTCGGACGACACAAAACTTGGTTTTATCTTAGGGGACACCCTCTGACATAATCCAATCGAAAAATCAATATCAGGATTTTGGCAGAAGCAATGTCTAAAAATCCTGGACTATAAAATTATATTAAAAAACCAAAAAAATGTCATTCTTTGAAAATCATGTCCAGTTTTTTCCTATAGCAACGGTGTTGCCAGTCCGGTAAGTGACACCTAGCGACACCGGTTAACATTTACGGATGTAAAACACACGCCCATAATAAATATATTTTATAGATAGATAACGGATCAGATCCACCACCACCAATGGGTGGTTGGATTTGTGCCAGCACAATAATTGTTTATCGACACACTGTACAAACTATTTTGGCACCACTATAATGTAAATCCTGGAATTTGCCGATATATTTTTCTACATATGAAACCATGTGGTCGTTGTCTGGGCTTTTCTACGCCCGACATTGCATTACATTTACAATGCGTAAAACTTAACGGAAAAATTGCACTATCTCAGAGCAACTCGACTAACACTGATACTAGATACTAAACACACGAATCGGAAGGAGTGATTTTACTGTCTTGAAAATGTACTATGGCTAAACGTTTAGCGGCTCGTGTAAACAGACACGTCTGACCACTCTAGTAATAACTCATTTACTAGAGTCAAATTGATTATGGGCTCACATATAGCTGAGCACCTAGAAGTAGGGTCATGTTTAAGATTTTTTTTCGTGTATAAAACTGCATTTTTTTAAAAAACCATAATGAATATTTTGAAGTATGGCATTTATTATAAATTGTGTGAAAATTGGGTTCAAAAATTTCGAATGGTAAAAAAATTGCAGTCGTTTGCCTGGGTGTGTTTTTGTCGAGAGCGTTCGCGGTACCAGACGTGCCTCTGCTCATTTCTTATCCGAAAAAAAAAAAAAATTATTTTCTCAAAGTAGATAGACAGAACTAGTACTTATCGAGCCGGAAATTTGCGAATTAATTTTCGTCGGTCATGGCAATCATTTGCATAAAATTGGCGGTTTTTCGCGTTAAAATTGTTGAGTAATTATGACAAAAAAAACTATGTCAAAATAATCGAAAAAAGGGCTCGATAAGTAAAGAGATATTGTGTAGAAGCATAATTTGCAAAATTTGACCCCCGATCGGTCTCAGTAGTTGCGGAGATATTTCTGGTACGATTTTGAAAATAACCGTTTCGAGTAAAACGCGTTTTAAAATTTTGAACTCCACTTTACAATGGAATAATGTTTATTTTTAAACTTCGATCCTCGATCATCGATTCTTGGGCCATATGACGGAATCTTCTCTAGACGTTGATCGCTTCCATTAAATTTTTTTTTGCTGTGTCAACCCTCGTTCTGGCTTCTTTGACGCTCTTGTCGGAGAGCGCTAGGCAAACCGAATGCGTTACGAAACGCTATAACTTCGTCATTACTGGCGATTTTTTTTATGAATTTTTCAAGGTAACACTCGAAGGATATACTTTCGAATGAGCACCTTTTGAAAAATCGATTTTCCCAATTTACCCAGGTATATGTGAGCCTTATGTGAAGAAAACTTACTTCACTTTTCATTTTATAAAAAAGGGATTCGCCACTGAACTTGCAGGTAGTATAAAAAATTAAACTAATGTAGTAAGAAAAGTATCTTTCAATACAATAGACAAGATTTACAAAGAGCTTTCCGTCGAGATATTCTATATACGACAGCGATGAAATCGACCCAAACAACTCGTGCATCCCTGTTACTAGCGTTAATTAATCATAAACTGACAGATTCTTGGAGATGCGGTTATCATGTCGGTCTGGGAGCGAAATATTTACGTATCCATATATACTATATATACAACATATGTAAATGCAGTTAATATATATACACGCATACAGATCGTACATGGTACATATGTAATTCTACATACGTAGATACATTCACATGTTCTTTACACATGTGTGTACAAACACAAAAGGCACATACACGAATTCCAATTTCTTTTTTCTTTGTTGGTCACATTAGCCACGGTGTTGCGTAGAAGGGTTGCATCGTATGTACCGCCAGTGTATTTGTTGGCTTTTCCCTGCCGTTGTTGATGCGTTTTATTGTGTTGCTTCTGCTGCTGCTGCTTTACAGTCGCTGTTATCCACGTTGTTATTGTTGTTGTTTGCTGTGGTTATTTGCAAGCCGGGGACGCGACGTCAGACTTGCCCGGCGGCCAATCCAACGAAGCGATGAGTATAGGATCTTGGCAACGTCGAACTATATCGTGTTTTTTTCGGCTCTCTGTTCTCCGATATTGTTAGTCTGCGAGGGCGACATACCGGGAAGCCAAACGGGCGCGCTTTTGATGCCGCCAGCCAAAGCATGGTGCAGACACAAGCAGTCATTTCGCTGGAAGTATCTTAACGAAGACAAGGCTTGTAAGATTGTATAGATGCACGGAAAAATGTAAATATGGTATAATTTTAACTATAATTACTAGCAATAAATAGACTAGTTTGAAGGCAAATATTTTGAGCTTAACGGTTTATTATTTACCGGCTTTTTTTTATTCGTTCTTGAAACAAAAACTGTTATACACAAATTCGACACTAAATAGAAGGGCAAGGAATGAAACCATTCACACCCGCATAAACTATGAGTAAATATTGCAGTGCGTAGCCACATAACGGGTATATGTAAATTGCCTCCCGAGATAAAGTGCAACTACTAACAATCGTTTAAATTGCCTCCTACAATTTTAGCTACTAGGGCCTATTGCATAAAGTACAATTTACAATTTAACAGGTGATACTTTGTTAAGTCTGTCAAAATTTGACTTACGGGCGTTGCAAAATATATATACTTATATGTCAATCTTTTGAAGACTGTAACAAAAGTATCACCTGTAAATTGTAATTGTAATTTATCCAACAGGCCCCTGATATATATGTGTTAAACTGGTCCCATGTGATAAATGTGGCCATCGAGTAACAATTTTGTATTGTTTCAGTACAAAATTAATCTAAGGTAATCTGACCTATCTTTAAGAAAACGTTCTCTGCGTTTATGCGTGCCGACGTGATCCATCATAAATAAATTCGTCAAGCAGCGTATATGTTAAGGTAAAATCAGGTAAGTGTGTAACCGGGCAAGTGTGTAGTTTGTTTATATTTATTTTTTAAATGAAATACGGAACGTCCTCTTGTTATAGATACTAATGTACTAAACTTCATACTAGTTTTACAAACAAAATTTCGCATCTCCTAACGTGTAATAACTGAATATCTTGGGAATTATCATACTATTAAACTGGCATCCAGTTATATTATACTCTTGGCCGAACTGAAAGATAATACTATTATATATATATATATATATATAAAATGCGGAACCTTTACACACTTGCCCTATCTTGCTGGGTAAGTGTGTAGTATGACAGTGTTTAAAATTTCTTTTTTTTTTCTAGTAAATCGTTGATATTATAAAGAGGTGTGTATCTATTGAAAAGGCTTTTCAACTGGATCATTACATACTTCTATGTGTAAAATTATCAAAATGTCTTATTATGTGACAGTGTTACATTTTTCGGCACTATGCAATTTTTACCTACACACTTACTGAACTACCTTATCTGTGTAAGAATAGCAGTTATTTATTTCTCCCTATTTCCAACAATAAATAATAAACAATAATGCTGAAGCTTACTATTAAAAAGGTTTGGGAGGCAGTTTACCTATTTAGGAGACCAATTAAATCTGATCCTTTTTCCTACTACCTGTGGGGAGGCAATTTACATATACCGCACATAACGAATGAAGGGAAGGCTCGAGGTTGTTTTCACGATATGAACGGATATATTTCGTGAAAGGCAGAAGTAAGAAGCTTCGTTCACAGCATGGCTTTTATATAGTAGGTTACAATTTAGTTGTTGGGGAAATACCTTCTTATTGATAAAATAAATAGTAAATTGTTTACATACAAACAGATTGCTACACGTTTATTCTCGTGAAAGCAATGTGAAATATTTACTTCATGCACAAGCCCTTCATTCACACAATGAGTGAAGTAGACTGCTTGAAGTAGTATTATGAAGCGGACGATCTATCGTGAATGATGAAAGTTTCGTTCACAACACTAATACAATGTATAGAACGGTATCATTTTGAATGCGGGTTTCCATATATTCCATTAAATACGTTGTCAAATCGTACTAATGATTTTTAAGGGAATCGTGCGACGCGTCACCCCCTTCCATCCACAACGATCGACTTGGCTACGCTCAGCACTCAACAGTCCGCTTTCACGGAGCAAACATAATTTCAGCGCTTGCTACTTGCAACACTTTCCGATAATAATTGCACCCCATTCATGCACATGCTACATTACATACTTTGTAAATATAGAACAAAGTGCTACCTATTCTTTTTCATAATAGGAGTTTTGATAATAGATATCCAACTAAATAAACTTCTGATAATAATCAGTAAAATACAAAGATTTGCATTGTTCTAAAATAACTATTAAAAAGAAATAAAAAAGGATTCTCATAAGAAAACCAAGCAAATATAATCCGCTCGAAAATTAAGTTTAAATTTAACTGAAATGCTCGAAAAATGCTCTTTTTTTCCCGGCATATCCGATAATATAGCCCTCTTGTACATGCAAGTGCGTTTCAGTAGTTATACTAGCGACAGCATATTTAAATCTTTTTTTTTGACGTAGGTCATTAAGGGTATGGACTCGTTTATAAAGTTATAAAAGATTAAGAGCGTCAAATCGATCATACATACATTTTGACAATTGGTGACACAACATGTGGATTCACACTTGTGTATAATATTATTAGCCTATTTTGACAAACGACCAACTTTTCCTTCTCTTCACATGTGTAAATTAACATTGCAACGGAAAGAATCTAAGATAAAACAAAACAAAATGAAATAACCTGAAAGATTATAAACATTTTATGAAAAAAAAATAAATAAATAAAAGGCCGAGATGAAAGTAAATAACCGATAGTAGCGGAGACCTACATTCATCAATGCGTGCCAGATTAGTACTGTCGGTTGTAGTTTGTTTGGAAATGCGGGGTGGTAGTGGTTACCAATTATAGCTCGCATAATTTACGTTCTGCTAAGCTCCATCTTTTTGATTTGGCTCTATTTTCTCCCATTCTTATGATATGTTTAGACCATTTCAGTTGCAGCTTTTTTATAGCTTTCATAATTGGTTCCAAGTTCAACACTTCCTTCACCAGATCATTTTGCACTCTATCTTGCAGTTACGTCTACAGCTCCAAAGTGCTTCATTTCTGTGGCCTGAATGCTAAGTTTCATTTCCTTGCTGAAGATCCAATTTTCCAAAATCTTATGTTTATATTGACTAATTAAATATAGAGTTGTATACGGCCATTTTGGTTTACTTTGATGTCTTTCTTTTCTAATAAACGAATTATTCAACAAATAATACAGTTCGATAGCGTTTTCTATTCGTCCATTTATTCCAGCGTCTTTAGTTATCTACACTTCTAAATATTTAAATCCTTTTGTTTATATACTCTTTACCTATTACCGTTTCTTTTGTTTTATTTGTATTCATTTTTAGATTTTTCCTTTCTAGTCATATTTTCCATGCCTCCAAATTTGTTTGTAAGTTCGTTTGTTGTTAGCATATCAAGAAACACCAGACAAATACTTCTAATGAAGGCCTTTGACTCGATGGCCAGAATGCAAATAAATGTATAGAATACTTCCACCGTCTCTCTTAGTCCCATTAAATTTCTATATGTACCTTTTTCCTAGTTTTTGTTATTTTCAAGCTTAATCAAGGCATTCGCAAACGCACTTTCTTTGATCTCAATTTATCTCATGTTTCCGTAACCAACTTTTCTTGTTTGTTCTTGCACTTTTTTTATTACCTCATACATTAAAAAGCGCTGGGCTCAATACTCCTCCTTACGGTGATGTTATAAATTCCTCTAAGTGTAGATTTCCCGCTCTGACATAATTCTTGAGGCATTGTTAAATACACCCTCTGTAATTTTTAAAAGCCCTTCCATATTATTTGTTGGAAGTATTTTTTTAATTGGTGTTTTTGATGATTTAATTAAAGATGTCTTTTTTGTCTTCTGATCATGACTTTTTCAAGCACAATTTCTGTTTTTTACGATTCGTTCAGTATCCGCTAACCTATAAATTTTAAGTATTCTACCTTAAGTAATTCCTTTTCGGAAGTCGTCTATAATTGAATGTTGTAAGTGATTTTAATTAAAGTCGGATATAACAACAAGAAAAAAAATAATGCATGCAGATGTAAAATACAGACACCGACATGTTTTGGGTTCGGACGAAACAACACTGGAAGAAAACTTCAAGTAAAAATACTTGTGAGGAATTAATAGAGGAGCACACCATTTCGGATACGGAAACAGCCAGCAACAATAGCTTGCAGGCGCTGCTACTGCTAAAAACAACCTGGGTTTGTGATGTAAATAATACACACCATATCGGTTCGTGAACACTTATAAATAGGGACTAAACTTATGCATAAAACTCGCCGTAGTTGCGACATATATTTCCAAACAAACTATAAGCGGCAGTTGTATCTGGCATGCATTGATGAATGTATGTCTCTGCTCTATTTTCTCTACCTCGGCTCTTTTACTTATTTCTTTTCCATTTAAATTTTATAATCTTGCTGGTTATTTCATTTTTTTTTTTTCTTAGTTCTTTATTATAATTTTTTTTCCGCTACAATGTTAATTTGCACTTGTGGAGAAAAAGTATATATAATTAAATGACACCACTCGGACAGCAATGCTTAAGAAGTTGTTGGCCGTGTTATAACTGCTATTCAACGTAGACCAGTCCAAACTGTAGCGACAATCTTTAATATTATACACCAGCGTGAATCCACGCGTTGTGCCACAAATTGTCAAAATGTAATGATAAAGAATTTCTCCTGAATTGTTTTTGTAAAAAGCTTTTAGTGATTACCGTCTAGCCACGGGAATCGCAATGGGATGACTTCCTCCATCTCCCGATCTAACTTCCTTAGGCCTGTTTCAGACGAGGCGGTTTAGTTAAGCTAAGTTGCAAGGAGCATACTGATATGAACCATTTCATCTTGAAAAGCCTTAATTTTTATGTTATGAACGAGCTTCATACCCGAATGGCCTACGCTACTAAAAAAGCATTTTTTTATTTTCGTTCAAAAACGCAATTTGTACACTTTTGCGTATCGAAAAGTGCTTCATTGTGATACGCCCTTTTTTCATTTCTATAGGTGGCTGTATTGAATACATTATGACAGAAAGCAAAATTGACGTTAATGCATGTAAATTGTAAATACTTAATAAAATATTATATCAAATTTAGTTTACATTGTTATTGTTATGAAACGTGGAATTACTGTATACATTTACACTGACGGAACAAGTATCTTGACATGTATGTTTATGCCAGGCAAATTCTTCGTAAAAAGTTTTGCTGAGTTATGTTATTGGCTTTAATGGTAGACTCTTGTGATTGAGAATCATTCGATGATATAACTCTAGAATGACCAGATGTACTTGGCCCTGATAAGTGGTGCGCTACAGCCACTTTACTTTCGTAGATGTTTCGATGTAACCCTCAGCTACCGCAGATGACTTCCATCCACCATGACGTTTTATAGTCAGCAAATCACTGCCTGCGTCTGTTAAGTTGTGTAGCACTAGAAGTCTGAAGCAATGTCCAGTATAAAGCTCTGACTTGGGCAATTTTAGAAAATAAGCTATTAATTAGGCATTTTGCCAATCGTATTAATTCCAATCGGGCACGATATACAATAACCACTGCGTATGTAAGGAAGAATCTTGAATGATTAATATTTTTTGGTCGCAGGGCGACATATTTTTTAATTAAAGTAATCCATCTTTCATCCGTAATTGCAAAAACTCTTACGATATTATTTTTTGTTTTAGGTACTGTCACCAAAATAATATCACTCTTAAATTCTAAATCATGTATGGACATATTTGTTAATTCATCTCGTCTACAGGCACCTGTGTAACCCATTATTAAAACCGATCTAAAATTAAATCCATTACATAAAAAATTACATTTGCAAATAATATCGTACCTTTATTGCTAAATACAATGCGTCAGAACCTTTTTCTATAAATTATTAATATCTTCAATGCATAAAATTTAGATTTCTCTAGCCTCGTATCCCTCAGAGAATCGTTTTAAATAGGGCTTGTAATTTAATATATTTTGATATGTCTGTATTTTTATAAATGGAAAAGCAAGAACGAAGCATGGAATACATAGACCATAAGGTAGAAGATTTCTATTTTTACCTTGTAATTCAAAATATGCAATAAAATGTTTTCAGATATTGTGTTGACATTATTCTGTACAGCCCATAGTTCAAATTGATGGTAGCATTTTTCATATACTGCTTTTGATTTTTTCGGTAATAAATGACGGCGTTATCCGCAATTTCACGCAGTTGTGGTGGGCGTAACAGAATAAATTTGTCTCAGTATCACTCATTTTTTACCAGTTTACAGAGACTATTTTAATGAGATTTTTATTAAGTATTTATTATCAATTTATAATGCAAAATAGAAAAAAATAGTATAAAGGACTCGTTTCATAAGGCTTTTTGTCGCACTCGTTCATTAGAAAACTCGCCTGCGGCTCGTTTTCTAAACTTGAACTTGTGCGACAAAATCATGCCTTATGAAACTCGTACTTTAATATACTATTATGCTGTCGCCAGTGTAACTAGTGAAACACTTTTGCCGCACGCACCGAAAGAAATTTATTAAGTGCGGACACTGGCTGGAGTCGCACGTAAGGAAGGAATGGCATTGTTTCCTTAGTAGATTCGGTAGTCGCATTGAGATATTGGTAACATAACTTAAATATTCATTCAATATGATTTGATAATGTAATATAGGATGTTTAGAGAGACGTCAGATCTAAAACAATGACTTGCAATTACTTTGAGATACACTCACTGAATAACTTTAAGAAAATATCAATTTATAATAAGTAAATGTTGAAATTTATTACATAGCGAATTTATATAATAAAAAGAAAAC
This sequence comes from Protaetia brevitarsis, assembly GCA_004143645.1. Taxonomy (NCBI): domain Eukaryota; kingdom Metazoa; phylum Arthropoda; class Insecta; order Coleoptera; family Scarabaeidae; genus Protaetia; species Protaetia brevitarsis. The sequence goes on from RXPK01001843.1 coordinate 72,118, forward strand.
TTGTAATGAGATATTGCTTATACTCATATCACATATTCTAATTGAAAGAAAGCAACCACTTCAGGATTTCCAACATTTTTGTAACGTCCATCTCCTAGGTCCTGGAGACCATCTCAAATAACTTTTTTTGCTATTGCTTTCTTGGTGGAATTTTTTTAACCGTTTGTACCATATTAATAACAAAATGGTGGGGATATCGTCTTTGGTATTTAATACCTTTGTCATTGGAGCGTCCAAATATTTTTTAGCGCCGGCGGAATGTTGATGTGGCCTTTGTCTTTTCAGTCTGCCTTACTGTTGCCCAAAGAGGTGTTACTCCTGATATAGATGGAGGAGTTGCTACGGGTTCAGTCTCATCCATCGATATATCTCTTTCTTCATCGTCCACGGCCTGAACATTTGCAACCTCTGTATTTGGGAACGTTACCCTGGAAATCCGTAATTCTATAAACTTCTACAAACTCTAATGAACTTCTTATGCATTGTTGTAAATACTTGTAAATACTTAGAATTTACAACAATTGATGGAAAAAATAAAGTAGAACTAAAATGGGGATTCTTTAAGATACGTTTCAAAATTCCTTATTACGTCAACTACCATGTGTTTATTTTTTTTCGATAAATTCGAACTCTCAATTTATCGTATCGTTTTAAACGATAAACAAATAGTTTAATGAAGTATCCGTGAGCGTGCAGATACTTTAACAATATTACGACACGACCCCTTTTCTCTACGATCTACTCCACGAAGATGGATGAGTATATGCAGTTTTAAATGTAACGGTCGTTTGTGAGATTGGTTGCTTGGTCGTAAGCGATTGGTTTTCTCGGTGGACGAACGGTCTTAATGAACGCACTATCATTTATTCTTTTGAAAAGAATCAATTTTTACGATTCGTGCGGCTCCTGCGGCGCGTCAGTGAACGATTAGCTTAAGAGAGCTGTATTATGGAGTATTGCCAGGAAAAAGAGAGCAATTTATTTGTTGGAACATTTGTTAATAATTTGAAATAGACGTTTTATTTCATTTTGAAAACTTAATTTTTTGCGAATTATTTTTATTTAGTCCTTTTTTTATATTCTTTTTTATTTCTTCTTAATATTTTGTTTTATAATAATGCAAATCACTATTTTTTGTATTGCTGTTACAAGTGCGAAGAGTGGAGTGTTGAATACCGCGCGCGTGACCAAGTTGACCATTTTCGCACGGGCCGCACTCGCCTTGCGCAATGCAGAACGTTTATCCATAGTATATTTTCAAGGCAGTAAAATCACTCTCTCCGATTCGTGTGTCTAGTATCTCGCATCAGTGTTAGTCTAGTCTTGATGCGAGATAGTATAATTCTCCGTTAACGTTTTACGCATTGTAAATATAATACGATGTCGGGCGTAGAAAATCCCAGAAAACGACCATAGTTTCATAATATAGAAAAACATATCGGTGAATTTACATTATGGTGGTGCCAAAATAGTGTGTACAGTGTGCGAACAGTTATTGTGCTGGCACAAATCCGATCACACATTGGCGGTAGTGGATCTGATCTGTTATCTACCTATAAAAATTATTTTAATTATGCGTGTGTTACATCCGTAGATGTTGCACGGTCTTTTCCAAAATATAACCATGTTATCATCGCGACGAAAGCAGTTTAGTGAGAAAAATCTTGGAACACTTAATGTTACAAACTTTTCAGCAATCCTACACCATTTCTACTACTTAAACAAGGTAAAGGCTTCTATATAACATTTATAGTTAAATAAATAAATGATTTTGCTCTTTCCCGACACTGTACACTATACTTTGTTAAAAGTTAATGTCACACATGAAACTTAGTACTGACCTGGCACGCGGACAAAAGTTGACCACTCTATACTCCATTCACTTTAAGAATGCAGTAGATAGCGCTGCGATCGGCGCCCAAATTACACCGAAGAATGAAAAATTAGCGGCAATTCAAATTGTAATTGTCAGTGTCATAAGCGAAAAATTGGTTATCAAAATTTTGTAATAATAGGAAAGGATAACATGAAATCACTACGCTTTAGTAGTTTATTTAGAATGTTATAAGTCATAATATAAGGTGATAAAATAATACAAATAAAGTAACGTGAATACATTTCGGGAATCTTAGGGGGGTAGTTAACGATAGCAAAAAACTTGTCAATCTCGGTGAAACTATGTTTATTCTATTCATATGCGACGTTTCGACAATTGCAATTCGTCTTTATTAAGCTATAAAGTATAATATATTAATTTATAAAACACAATAGAGGATAAAATCAAATATACGATTAAAATAAATTAACATGTGACCATTGTAGTATAGTAAGAATAAAAATTAATACACATAATGTTAGGATAATAATTTAAAATGAATTTTCTAGGGACAAATCAGTCAAGACTAAAACATGTTAAATGTTAGTTGTCAAGTAGTATGCCTACACTAAATACAATGTAGAAACAAATGTACTTCTTAAAATTGTACAACAACAATAAAAGCAGAGGCAACATAATAAAAAACGATAAAAACACCTTAAGGTATAAGTATGAAAATATAGCATATGCCTAAATATAATGAAGTTTAATTGCGTTTCTGGAAACTTCAATTTCAATATATAATAGTTAGAACAAATGCACGTTTCAATTATCATTCAGAATCAGATTCTAATGAAGATCTGATCTGATGAGGTATTTGCTGTTATGATGAATTCTTCGATCATATCTTCAACAACATTGTCGAGTTGATACATCTTATTTTCTTCTTCAATAACATGTTTGATGCAATTCTCCATCACTACTATCTACAATGTTAAGCCCTCAATAAGTAAGGTTTTCACCTCAGGTAATTTAAAAGTTTGTTGTTAGCTGCGACATGATGCTTTACTTGAGCCCAAATAAGCTCAATGGGTCAGATTGCAGTGATAAGGAGCAATCTTAAAATTGTATGACCACTGTCTTCTACCATTTGATCAATAACATATGGGATGGGATTATCGTTAATATATTTTCTTGCAAGTTCAAACAACTCAACGTTTAACAAAGTGTTGTCAACAATAATTTTTTTTGCAAGAAGCATTCAATTAATTGTTGCTTTTCCATGCCATGATAGGCTTTTTTCTGTTCTGACTGAGTGGTAGGGAGCATTATCCATAATAATAACAGAGTTTGGTTCCAGAAAAGAAGCACATTTCTCATCCACTCCGTGAACACTTGGCTGTTCATTTCTTCTGATAATCTCCAGTTTTCTTGGATTCGAAGAAAAGGAGACCGTTTTCAAGGAAACCATCTTCGCTACAATATGTAAAACAATTAAACGTTTCCCTTTTCCTGAAGGGTTTTTCAGTCCCGTTGAAACTCCTTCCACAAATGCTTGTCTTGCAGTGAGTACTGTGGTGTCTGCCCATATTTTTGCTTTGTATGATTGCATTAACCCAAGTTTCATCCAAATAATATATCTTCTACCACTAACACGAAATTTCCGAATGTTGTTTAAATATGGACGCCTCCATAATACAATATCTTGTCGTTCTATTAAAACACTATTGCCATTGCGCTTCATACACTTAAATCCTAACTTTTTAAAATTTTCCAGAGCGTCGTTTTTTCAATATTGGCAAAGTGTCATCTGCATTAATAACCTGTAAGATACAATGTGATGAAGTAAATGTAAGATAAATGGATAATATTATATTTACACCCAATAGTTTTGTGCACGTAGGTAATTCGTTCTGCAAGAAAAAGGAATGTACGTTTTGTCTAATTGCTGACCTATCTCCTTCGTCCAAGGAATCATATGCACTTTGACGAAGACGTTTTTTAGGGGGTGAACTGATAACTCCTGTGGTCTCCTTTTCTTTACAATATCCCACACTGTTCTTCACCCACCCCAAGTTGCTTTGCAGTCAATTTAATTGCTGCCGATTTAGAACTGTCCGCTTAAGCTCCAGATACAAATTATAAGCCATTATCCTTTGCTTACTGCAATATGTTTCCCTGAGGATTTTTTGATGACCCTGCAGGTAGATCAAATACCTCTTCATCTGCCATACTAAAATTGATGTAAAATATACTATGTCATCACTATCATTTTATATAGTTATTAAAACAATACCTTCAAATATTCAACAGTATTCAGTAGAGTACAGTTTTTGTAACAATTTGCTTATAAAAATACACTAACCACACGAACGACACAAAAAAGCAATAAACACGCAAATACAGAGCTGAAACCAACACCAGGATTGACAAATGTCATAGATGTCAGAAAATATTTTGTTTTATCCAACTTAAATTTCATTTGCTACATAAAATGTTTTTCGTATGTGTGAATTCGCCTGTCTATTAGCCAATCGCAAGTCGTAAATCTTTCGCCTATCTAATGTAACGCTGCATTCTTACAGTGAATAGACCTTAGTTATAATATGTCTTAGCTCTCGGATTACGACAAAAAAAAAATCCTTCGACCACACCCTGCTTAGTTTTAAAATCGTCAGTAAATCGGCAGGTGTCTGCCTACGTCAGTGTTTTTTCGTTTCCTCTCTGTCTAGAAAATGGATAGTGCAGTATACATCGATCATTGATCGACAACAATGTGCAAGGGCCCCGCAAAACTTCTTGGCAATAACGGAGAAGACATTGCTTCTGTGATTGCCAAATTTCCTATGCTTTCTTTGTATTGAGGTAAGTTTTACTGTAGGTCTAGCGTGTTGTGCTTTCTGCCACCAGGCTGTAGTTCCATAGGTTATGGTTGAATGTACTACCATCACATAAAGCCAACTGATACCCGGGTAGTAAAGGAGAATATATGGCGCGAAGGGACTATATAGTTCCCTCATCATATATATGACGGATTGGCAAAAATGCGCCTGGATACAATTGTGGTTAATCAAAAAATGATTCATTTATTTAAAAGTCTTGGCTAAGGTAGACGTCCTAGCTACGGCTGCGATTGCTTTCGTCTGTGTAAAAATGGTCTCTCTGCTGGTGATCAATTCCACAATTTAAGCTAACTTAAATGTTGGATATTTTTTAATATTTACTGAAAAATAGGCAAAATGTTGGAGATTTCTGATTAACAATGCATATCTACAATTAATTTTTATAGAGATCAATATAAATGTAGTTAAATAAATGGATTATTTGACAGTTTTAACTGTAAGTTTAAGTTTCTATATATATATTTGTAGGGAAAGATTGCCACATCATTAACAAACCGAAGCGAAAAACATACTTTTTCGGACACCAAAATAAATAAATCTGAGAACATTTTGAGAAAGTTTATGTTAATGAATAGCAAACATAAAAATCTATATAAATTAAAATTACATAGCTTGTTTTACCCAAATTGTATTTGCATTTTTCAGCAAGAATATTAATTAATAAAACTGGCCAGCAACACATAATTTGTTGAAAAAAAGACGAATTTTATATGTAGGAGAAAGTACTAATTGATAACAAAAGGGACGACCTAAAAGATGTATAAATATTTTCATAGTAAAGACATTTATGAAATTTACATATGTATAACAAGAAAAGAAAATAAAATGACACTGGAAGATACCTCAGACATATGGTTGAAAATTATAAGTGTTTATTTAATACTTTTATATCAATATTTTCCTAGATACACACACAGGTAAAGTTTATGAAGAATACTGTTTGGGCAGGTGTTTTACTTAAAAAGCGAGCGGCATATAGCGTATACGTTTTGGTTTCATATTGGATAGTGAAGTTAGCTGCATTATTGTATACTGTAAATTATAAATTCATTTCCCAACTAATGAACTAAATAATTTCTCTAATATTTAATTAATATATGATTTGTGCACTAAAACTTTTGATTCTGTTAAACATGATATATAAAAAGCCTAATGGCCCTAAATTTTTGATTAAAAAGCAAAAGTTCCTGAAAAAGTGTGAAAATAAATGTTTCGCGTTTTGTAAATTTTGAGATATTTTGACTGTTATGCCTGTTTAAATTGAATTTTTAATAAGTTGGTATTTTGAGAGGCGTGATTTAATTTTGTAATTTGTTTTTAAATAAAACTGAAATTTAAAAACTCAAAATATACTAGATGGTACTTGATTGTTAATTTGAATGTTGCAAATAAGTGTACTCATCTTCAATAAGGATCCTTATGCTATTTAATGTTATCACCTATTTTTTTTTGTTGGGAGAAGGGAAAAATCTTCAAAAGACATCTGCGGCCTTGTTCACAGATAGTGCCGGATTCTTACCGGCTAAAAAACCCCTCTCATATCATGCTGAGGACTACCCGAGACTGCGGCGGCATTACTTCAGGTAGCTGGTCGTAAGATGTTGGTAAGGCAGTTACTTCTGGACCTCCTGGCTAATCGTTCTCTGTCCCTCACGTTCGTCCATTTCTCTGGCAGTTAAGATGCTCCTGGCTAAGTGGTCTATATGTTGCCAATTCTCAAGTGATATAAGCATTTTTTCGACGAGGTTTTTTTGGAGTTAGTTCTCTCATTTTTTGTATCGCTCCTTGCCGTAGAGTATTCAACTTGTAGCATTTGAAGAACGTATGTTCTGTTGAGTCCAAATCTCCACAATACGGACACAAGTTCGTTCCCTTGACTCTAAAGCGGTGGAGGTACTTATAAAAGCATCCATGGCCTGATAGGATTTGGGCTAGATGGTAGTCTATGTCACCGTGCTTTCTTAGATACCATGGTCTTAGATCTCGAATTAACCTCCTGGTCCACCCGACTGTTCCGTCTTCGAATGGCGGCAGCAACGACGCGGTAAATGTTTCAATGGCGTTTTCACTAGTTGGTAGGTGTTCGATAATACTCAATACAACAGCTATAATTTGGTTAACTAATTTTACATTTTTCTTTGAAGGATATTTTAGCGCTCCATAATCTTGAAAGTAGATAAGCGCCAGTAATAGTGAAAAAGTTGATTTGGCGAGGTTTGAGGGGTTCTACGGAGTGATTTCAAGGTAGTTTTTCTTAAATTATCCTCAGCAAATAACCAGCCTAAAACGCTGTTGAAACTTATGAAATTCCATAATAGAATGCAGAACTATTTAAATGCATGTGCACGATGAGGAAGATGACGACGGTGTAGCGTAGGAAGATAAATATTGATCATTAAAATGACCAACCTTACCGATATAGGAGCAATTTGAGGCAACATTTGCAGAGACTGCAGTTTTTAAATGTGCCCAATTGTTTTAGGGCTGCAGTCACGTCAAGACGAAAGATATCAACGGCTCGTCGAACATTGATTACTGGGGTACAAATACTTGTTTTTTGTTAAATTTCGAATTGGTTTATTGATCAGGTGTTTCTAAAGGCAAATAACGTTTTAAGTGGTCGGATGAGATGAGACCTTGTTTATAAGCCATATCATGATCAATAAAGGTGTTCATCGTATTTTTCACTGCATGACAATAACCATAACTCAGAAGAAAGAGATGGCAAAAGTCTATAGGATGTCACAGAATGTAGAACTACCGTAAAAATTTGACAATCTTCTAATAATTTAAAAAACGCTGCATTGACTTGTGATTACCTGTAACTGTAAATTATTATTGCAACAAAACCTCATTTATGAATTGTATTTACCGTATTTTTCGGACTATAAAACGTACCGAACAATACGGCGCACCTCAAGAGACGATTTATTAAAAAGATATCATAATGTTACTTCGGACCATAAGACGCACCCAAAATTTGAATCCATTTTTCTATAAAAAAAAGCCCCTCTTATAGTCCGAAAAAATACGGTAAAACTTTATGCGTCAATTCATAATTTTTTGTGAGTCTAACGTTCTTTAAAAGAAATAAGCAACAGAAATCGTAAATTTAGTATAAGAAGTATTAATTACATAAAATAACATTTTATTATAATACATACATAAATTCAGTTTTCTAATTACTTCTCTGCATTGTTGCAGTTCTTTACTTGTAGTTAATTCTTGTTCTTTTTTTCTATTCTTATGAAGATTCTAAAAACTATGTATAATATTTATCATATTTAAGTCCGTAGAATGGATCGGGTAGGTTGTTGAAAGAAAACGAATCTAAAATAAAATAGATATTAAAATAAATATTTAACTTTATTTACTTCATTAGCAAATGCACCTCAAAAATTGTGGACCCTGTCTCTGGTTTTAATTTTTTTACGCCTTGCAGAAGTGAGGTTGAAACAAATTGAATCGCAATGCATGTTTCAACCTCACTTCTATTCGCTAGTATGTAGTTCCCTACATACTAACGAATAATCAGAAATTCTTGGTTGATTTATTTTGTTGAAAAAATTTAATTTATTTGTTTTATTTCAAACAAAATTAACTACTTTCGCAAGAAAATATATTATTCAACCATTCTTGTCTTTTCCTCCAAATTTGCAGGGATTTCATGCTAAGAAACAAGCCCTGCTCCTGCCCCTTGCATGATGCAACACGGCTAAATTTTTCCTATGCTTTCCCGTTTTAATGCATAACAATTCTTATTATAGTTTTATCGAAAATATACAATACAAACTATTACATCTCTTTTAATTAAAATTAAATAGTGCAAAAATATGCAACCAAATAACTAAGTACTTTAAACAAATAACGAGAAATTCAACACAACTTAAAAAATCTAATAATTCGTTTTTTTTTTTGTTAAAGTAAGCAGATTAATAAGAATAATTTTGAGTGCTTAAATACTTACTAATATGACATTTATTCAAATTTAAATTGATATTTAGCTGACAGTAGTGCCAACCTTAGGGCATACAATTTCCCTAAAAAGGTCCGGTAAGTGGCACCAGTGGTGAACATGTGCAACTCGGGATTTGACAGGCCGCAGAAGCAAATAGTCAAACTTATTAAGCAGGTCGTACCTCTTCCTAATATTCATGGAAATTTTTATACTAGTACTATCATCATTTTGGAGGACATTGAGAGTTGTATGTATTTTTTATAATTTTAACTATTTGTTTACTGGCTTCACTAATAACAATACATATCTTGAAGGGTGTCTTTTTGTTTGTTGTCTTCAAACTAACGTACTGTTTATTCATACTGTGCCTTTAAAGCAATGTTTGATATATTTGCAGTAGTTTTGACAAGAGAATATCCGAATGAAAACAATTTGCTGTTTCAATATTAATAAAAAAATCTAATTTACGCTTATTCGAAGAAATAATTTTACTTATTATGTTTCTCATCAGTCTGCGTCGTCAATATAGATAAAATATTTCAAAACAGTAGAAACAGGGAAACAGTTTGATGTAAAATTGTTACAAAAAGAATTAGCTTCCTTGAAACTTATAATGAAAAGTATAGTAACAGATTACACCTGTTGTTTTACACATTACTGAAGTTTAACATCCTTGATTCACGACGTTAGCACCCAGTAAGGGCGGTTTCACACATACCGATATTATCCCTGTCGGTATCGGTACCGGTATCGGAATGAATCAAAAACATATTGTTTTAAATATAAATGCTTCACTCAACCTCCGATACGATAAAAATATCGGACAACATCTCCGATATCGTCGCGTATGTTGATTGGTACTATAGAATCGGACAGTAAATGCATCGGTCGTTTTAATACGCCATTAAAAATGCATATGCGCATTCACACACACCGATTTCAACGAGTCGCTACACGTTTGAAAAAGATTCCTCAATTTCTCAAACAATATATAGAATGCTCCATTTACGGATTTTTCTGATAGGAGTGGATATACCCAATACTTTCTCTGTCTATATCTAAGCCGCTTCTTTTTTCGTAGATATAAGAGATACAACAGTAAGCCTATTTTATTCATTTTAAGTTTAACAACAATTACTAGTGTATCTAGGTAACCAAATACGCCACTAACTTATTTTAACACTACCGTGTGAATTATAATCGAGCGTCAATCAACATTAGTTTATCGGTTCGTGTGAGTCCGTTACCGATACCGAAACCGACACCGATAATATCGGCGTGTTTGAAACCGCCCTAAAAGATTAATAAACCTTTTCAAGATATTGCGTTGTGGTATGTTTTTGATTGTGGGCAGTGTATTATACCATTAGCAGATGGTTTTCTCACCTTTGTAACTGCTATCACCCAATAACCAGAATTTTAATTTAATTAGATATACTATACAAAAAAAAGGATTGTTAATAAGAACTAAATTCCTAATATTCGAAGGAAATAACTATATTACTTTGAAGTAAATTAACTCATATTCATTTTATAGTTAAAACTTCACGCATGGGTATACGTTGTATACAAAGAAATAGAGAGGGGAGAACGCCCTTCGATGAGTGCGCATCTTATTTTAGAGCAACAGACCAATGGCAGCCATTTTGAAGAATCATTGTCAAAGCCAATTGTACATTTTAGCCAATGTTCCGTAATTTTATTTCGTTAATGCTTTGTGCGCGTTTTATGAGATGTCGTGTGCAGTGGTGTGCAATGCCCGAACGCTTAAACCTAAAGATGTTTCCATATGTGTATATGATGGATGACAAAATTGTATGCGTTTCTTGTAAATTACATATTTAACAATGAAAGTATTAGTTTTGTCCGAAGTGAACTATAAAATTAATATGAGTTAATGTTTGGGCCATTTCCGTCATCTGTTGGATTGGTTAAATCCGACGTTTCGGCAGCGTTTCTACCTCCGTCGTCAGGGTAACTCTGAGAAGAGCTATGGTTCTCCAATACCATTGTTTGCGATGGAAATATATTCTTGGACATGAATTGCCAATGCGTTTGTTTTGTATAGTACAGTGTACACTCTACTACGCCTTTTCTTTTTATTCTTCCGGTGTTATTTGTTTGCCTATCTTCCTTGGATACCATGACAGCATTTTCCCAATCTATTCTAAAATCTGTTTAACAAGTATGTTGCACCAATTTTAATTTTTTGGTTTCACCTCTCATGCGGATCTTTTGTGTTCTTCTATTCTTATTTTGGACGGCCTTTTTAATTTGTTAGTTTATGCTGTCCGGTTTCGTTTTACTTAACTATGGCCTTGTTGCGTTGGAGATTGTTACCGTAGTTCTAATTTCGTATTAGTTACCTATCCTCCTGATTTTTTCTAAAGACCCTTTATGCTTTGGACAACATATGTTCCAGATATCCATCCATTCTGAGCGTGTCAGTGATAGTCTGAATTTCGTTATTTGCATGGAAACAACTTGAAAACTCTACAACTACAGATTCAGTGCAGTAGTGCCAAACCTCATAAAATTACATTTGTGAACAAATAAATTTAATTTCAAATCAAGTAGGTACATTTTGTATATATGTATAGTTGAATACGTGCTTATATTTATTTATATAAATAATAATTAACTCAGCACTAGAGGTACGCCTTGGTCATCAACATCTTTAACGCGATGCTTCGCTTGTGCCACTTCCCTTCCTCCTGGAAAATGGTTGATGTCATCATGCTAAAAAAAGCCCATCCGACTATCTAGACAAACAAGCGTGTGATAAGGTTTGGCACCAGGCCGTACTTTTCAAAATGCTCCGTCAGGGAATTTCCAACAGATTGGTACTGCTGATCTAGTCATTCCTTTTCAAGAGAACGTTCCGAGTGAAGCTGCAAAACACCTATTCTACCATAAGGAAAATGACAGCGGGGGTGCCTCAAGGGTCAACACTCTCCCCGCTGCTCTACAACGTCTATTCCGCTGATATATCGACCATCCCGCACGTCAACCAGGCGATGTATGCGAATGATGTATGTTTATACACCCTGTCAGCAGATGCTCGACTAATAGACGACCGTCTCCAACAAGGGTTGGAATTGTTGCATCAATGGTACGAGCGATGGAAGATCGCCGTTCATCCGAAGAAAAGCGCGGCAGTGCTATTTCACGGTCCGCAATGCGAAGGCACAAACATGGAGGCTCAAGTGAACTGACTATACAACAAGGTGTCGTGTCCTGGCGGCAAGAGGCCAAATACCTGAGAGCCTTCATGGACTCCAGGCTCACATGGAAACCACACATGGACTTCGCGGTCAATCGCGCAAAGAGCTTGCTCAGCGTATTGTATCCGTTCATCCGTTGGAAAAGTGAGTTGATCCTGCTTGCAAGATCAGGATCTACAAATCCATTATCCGACCTTTCTTGACATATGGCGTGCCTTGTTGGGCAACGGCCGCGCCATGTCATATCAACAAACTTGTCGTGTTTCAGAACAAGATACTCCTAGTGGCCCTAGGAGCACCTTGATACGTCAAGAACGACAGGATACCAACCCTTATGGGACTTCATCTTGAGAATAGCAGGAAGAACGTTCGAGAGAGCCCGGGACCATCCTAACCCTCTCGTAAGACAGTCGCAGGAATACGACCCGGGGATCCCATGGCAACATAGGAGACCTAGGAAGATCATGCAGTGAATCCGATACAGCCACGAGCTGTGTCAACCATTGCAGGCGATGGAAACACAAGTCTAGTGCGACAAGAAAAAATCCACTCGGGTGGAAGGCAAATTGAGGAGACACGGGTAGATGCCAGTGCGACAGAGGAGGTAAAGAAGAGTTCCAGGTACTCCGTAAATCTAATTAGCGGTCAGCACTACAGACCTCGAAGGCCCTTGGCTTAGAGTGCCGGAACACACCGAGCCGTTGAGAAGTGTTGTCGGAATGGTCACCCAACCAACAACCAGTACCACATATTGCTGCTTTACTCGCAATGATGCACCCTTCCTTCTCAGCTGTACTGCCATACTCTATTTGCATATTTTAATGTTTTTTTCCAATTATGTATTATGTATTTCATAAAATGAGTGCAAAAATATTTATATTATATCAGTATTATATCAGTATGTATAATATATATAATGTGAAAAGTGTTGCTGTATATACATAAAGAATGAAGAAAATGTATGTGTCACTGTATTTCTTGCTTGAATATGTGTATACCTATTCAAATTAAATTTTGCCGCTATCATCGACCTGCAAAATTCGAAGTATCGCCATCTTGAAGCGAATTCTCCCCACTCTATTCTCACTCTATATATCTGTGGCTGTATCATTCCGCAATTATGCTGTCGACCAACACTGCAGCAAGCAGTATGAAGATTAGTGGGTAGACGACAATTTTTTCTTTTACTTTATATTTGAGTGCTTCCGTGTTGTCATGTGATCGTTAAAATGATGATTGAGCTGTTAGAAAGAAATTAAAAAGAGTCCCATCTCAATATTTCTAACACGTTTTGCATAAGCGCGCACACACGCCAAGCGAGTTACGATGTTTTAAATGTTGATTATTCGAAATACAATATGCTCCAAATATGATTATAATGAATATTACAAATCGATGTAGGTAATAATAATAACGAATGCAAAATAGGTAAGCAATTTTGCTTTTATTTATAGGTATTAATTTACACAATAGCGATTTTTCAAAATATTTTTCTACTATGCATGTATAACGTTCCAGTATTCCGTTTATAATAACTTATATGGCAGAAGGAAGAATGCAAACAATGATGCATGAGCAGAGGGTATTAGTGAGAAGAGTGAAGAGTTAATATACATACGTATGTATATTTTCGAAATGCATGACAAGCAGGAATCTCATCCTGCGATATTCTGGTATAGTAAAGAGTGTCGACCCCGAGTTATTGCCCCGTCTAAATATAACGAGCGTCATAGACGCGTCGCGCTACCAACACGCACTTAATTGGAGTCTTGGTTTCTAACTTAATACTAAATCAAAACAAATTAATTCTACTTCTCTAATAGGAGGAACAAATGCGCCAAATGGTCCACTGTGGCGCGTATTCAAGATAATTAGTCATTTTTTAATATAATTATTGCAAGTATAGAAAACATATTTTTTATTATTCGTTACACAATTGTCATATTCTCCAAATCAAAAATCCACATCAATGGTTGAGTTTCAAATTGATTGAGATTTCTAAGTCCAAAATTGATCCATATTTACAAAGAAGCAGATGGATAAAATACAGTTCTACCCATATTATTGGTACCCTAAACGAGTACCTGTAATAATCCGTAAAATTTCGAGCAAACTGATAAGAAGGTAATTCGTAATTTAAATGAATACGGAGCTTAGGCACAAAGCGAGATACTATCTTGAAACTAATTGGAAAGGCTATCAAGTGGTATACGAACTACACGGACAGCATTAAAATGGCTGAGAACTAGGAATATATGTGTTTAGAATAGGGCTGCCATCTACTAACAATAAGCCATAAGTATCGGTTCTGAAAGGCTGATTTTTTTTTATGAGGGCATCAATTTTATTCTTAGTCAAAATACTATAAAAATAAAAACATTTGTTACTTAAATTTGGATTTAATTATTAAGAAATAAGAAAAAATAGATAACATTTGGAACCTAAAGTTTTCATTTAAACTTAAAATAAAAATCGGCATAGTTAGAGATGGTTAATTTTGCCATCACTCATGATTTTATTATATATTTTATATTTTATTTTATATTTTATATTATTATGAAAATGAAATAATAAATATAATAAAGGAGTTATTCCTGAAAAATACATCATAATAGTGTTTTAAGTAAAAGAAACAAGCCATTTGCTTAAGTAAACAAACGGAGAAAATAAAAATAATGCTTCCCATTCTTCGTAAGAAATACGTCCGCTTAGAATGTTTACTATATTTTACTCGACGATATACGTTTAAATAATCGTGTGCTCTGTGTCATATGTTTTCGTCGACATAAAATCGCAAAGATACTAGAATAGTTTTGCGTTAGTTAGGCGGGGGAATGTGAACAAGTGGCCCGTGTACGTGTAGTTTAAAGACTAAATATGTATATGCAATTCCGAAGCAAATATGACAGTATTTATATTTAGGTAGATAAATATAATGTACATATTTCTCATTTTAAAATGACTTCTAAATTTATCTACATTAATTTTTTTGTGTCAGTATTATTTTAGTTGGCAATAAACGAAGTGAAGCTAAACTAAACTGATTGAAAGCTTTGTAAAATTAATAAAATGCTCTGGGGAGGGGTGGGGAGATGATAGATTGGCCCGAAATTGGCTTCATCACTCAATATTGTCACGAGTGTTTGGTAAACCTTCCTTTTCGATTTCATATGTACCCAAGCACAGTGCAATCTGAGAGAGTTTGGGTAGATGTTTCATTCGGTTCCCCTAAAGAATTTCAGTATTGCAACTTATTCAGATGTTTTTTAGTTTATAGTAGACTGACAGCATCCCTGTTAGTGTGCGGATCTTACTTTTATTTGAGTCAGGTGGATCCATTCTGTAGAAATCTTCTGGCTGTAGGTTCTCATAACACTTTTAGCTTGTCGCACTGCTTGTATTTCTCCCTAGTATTCGAATTTGCCCTGCTCTACTTCATTCTTCAGTTTCTCCAGTATTATGTTCTTTACTTACCCCGCAAAAGAGTTCGGGCTCTCAGAAGTCCTCCTTTTCAACTAAATTATCTATTACTTCATTCCGCTCCATCCTGTGTGCTGCGCAACACATGAAAATGTTCTTTAGCCTAGCTTGTTTAGTTGTATATACACTCCCCTATCTTATAAGTCGCTAATTACTTGCAACTTAGCTATGGTTGTTTGACTATCCGATATCATTTGTCATTTTAGATTTGTGTTTCGTTTCATTGCATTTATATGCCATCTTAAGATGAATGTTTTGATGAACTGGTTCTTACAGATTAATTATGTAGTGAAATCTTTCACCCCTTTTTGCATGTTGTCGTAGAACATGTCTCAGATTTTAAGAAGTCACTTCTCCCCATACCTAGATTACTTCCCGAGTTCCAAGCCGCTAACTCATAGTGGTATGGTCAAAATCGCATCGCGGTTAACAATAATGCGTTACCAGTAGCTAACTGCGATCGCGGTAACGTGTTACCGAAAAGAATACGTTATTTGAATCACTGTCTCACTCTCTCACTGCCAATCTGGTTAAAACTTCCCAGCGTCATGACTCGGCGTGATGGGAGAGGGCAGACAAATACACAAAGGAGTGGAATAGCGCGATTTTATGTATTCGTATAGAAATATAAAAGACATTGTTATTGTTATTATTGGTCAGTAGTCAATTATAGAGCTATTTATTAAATTATATCAAGTTAAACATTATGCTCGCTATGAAAATATATTTTTATAGCAGGGTTCAAATCTGTCGCGTTTTTTTAACTACGTATTTTTTATATCTGGTATTTACACCCCAAAATTAGGTATATAACATTAAACGACAATTTGTTATAATCTCCAATAAAATGTGTTTTCGGTAGAATAAAATAATAAACAAAAATTTATCACCAAAAACATCAAAAGAACAAAGTTAAATATAATAAACATCAATTTTTAGTTGCAATCGCATGTACGATCATGTCTCACGCATCAGCGAAATGGGTCGCGTCCCACATTTATAGCACGATCGCAGTTAGAACGAAAGCAGGTTAAACCGTAGCTGTAATGCTTAACGCTTAATAGCGATAACGGCAAAACGTGATCACCGGTTACTCAAATCACGTATTACTAGAACGCGTTATTTCTACTCAAGCGCTGGCCAGTAACCGGGTACCAAGATTTCATCGTCTAGCAGAGCACTACTGACTCATACACGACGATTAGACTCATTATTGCTGTACCAAATCTGAACTTTTGAGTTAATTCCCAATTTTCCTCTGCGAAATTTCTTGTGAGTTAATTCAAGCTTTTTCCAGGGAAGTTTGTAGCAAATATAATAAATTACAGGTACCTTTTGTATTTTGACAGCTTTTTTCTATTTTAAGTAATAAATGCAAACGGTATATAGTAGGGCCATGTATACATATACGTCATAATTAGATTTTCTGCTCTTTTCTTCAATATGTCTACTATTATTTTTAAACAAGCTTGCAATAGTTGTAGTGAATTTAATTAGTAATATTTTGTGTGTCTTTTTATGATTGTTGCTTTCAAGAAACCATGAGACTCATAATTTCAAATATTTCAAGATAATATTAGTATAGATTTTATAAATGAACTTTTTAAATGTATTTATGATTCAATGATTTTCAAAGTTTGACTGTACAGAGAGATTATCCTGGGGCACTTTTTTGTAATTATCTCAAAGACAGTGGGGAGCCAATGGATAAAATACGCCTATATTAGCTTCTTATGATTTAAGAATGATCATATAAGGGTATTTCCATATAAACTTTCTGGATGGCCGTTTCACATTGATTACCTATCTAGATCCTTTCGATTGATCAAACTGTTACCCATACATTTTATGCAATTAGTCTCTGCAAATATATGATATTGGAACAATATTTTATTGTATTTGATGCTGCTGGTACTTTATCCAAATATAATGATAAATGTATATGTGTTTTTTATCCGTGACTTATTCTAATAATTTAAATTATTATATAGATAATATACCTAACAAGACTATTCAAATATTTCAAAAGTTTTTTATGATAAATAATTAGTTAAAAATTTCCAAGTGATGGGATCACTATAATAATAATAATAATAATTCATGCCTTAGCATCCCCAACCGCTTTCGCCAATTACAGGGGGTATCGGCGGCCATGAGTTATTATTATGCCTGCGCCCGTGGAGCGAGTTAAGATGTTCGTCTCTCAGCATTTGCCAAGGAGTAAGGGAAACCACGAAAACCTCACTCTGAGAGCAGTCCGTCGGGTTCGAACCGAGGACCCCGCGACTGATAGCCGAGCGTGAAAGCCACTCGACCATCAGCCGGGGCACTATATAATGTTCAAGATATATAAACGAATTAAAGAGTTAATAGTAAATTTTTAGAATTTATTGTTTTTCCAGCCCGCTCCTCCACCAAAATTATTAAATCTCTTGAAATGTATTAATATGTTTATTTGAGTGGCCGAATACTTTTTATGTATTTGTTCATTTCTTTTCGGCAAATAAATGTTAAAGTCATTTTTAATGTTTTAACAATAAAACCTGATAAAGTCTAAATCGAAATAATGGACATCCACCACACATAAAATTCGTGGCTTCTCCTACAATAAACCTCCTTTTTTTTCTGAAATTTGATCTATAATTTCTCGGCAACTGTAAGTAAACTTTTACTGAAGAAATAAAACATTTCAGACTTCGCAATGAAAATGGATGTATGTGGAAATATGTACATATATGTATGTTGCAACTATCGTTTTAGAAAGAAAAAATGCTGTAACTGCAATCTGGTAAATGTAATTATTTTGTATTTTAATAACTTCCAATTAAATCAGTTGCATAGGCGTAAATATGTTTGTGTAAGATAGCAAATCATAGCGGTATAGAGAAAATATATAACCATCGCTTGTTTTTGTGCTGTATTTAATCGAACATGTGCAAACCACGACAACTCATGTTATGTAGGAAGTACCCTGACGAACAGTGCGCTTTCCTTTCCTCAATACGGGGACATTAACATATCGAGACTACCGCAGTTATTTGGAAAGTGACGGTGACGGTAGTTGTTATTAATTTATTGAAATTATATCGGATTCCTTGTAGATTTAACAAGAGCTAACGATGTCGTGGTTATATTATTCTTAGTGTAAATAAGGCGTTCGAAATTTATTCGTTAGGTAGGCGGAGCACACCTCGTTAATAATACAAAATACAATTACTAGGAGTATTTTTTATAGTATTCTATTTCTTTTTGTGATATTATTAAGAGATTTGCAGTAATGATCATACATATTTACATATTTTCCATTTATTTGAAAGTAATGAGGTAGGTTTCTATTTTGTAATAAATTATATCACCTATAGACGCTGAATTACTGGAAAAAATCACTGATCGATTATTTATTTCCTAATGTTATTGGCTGTATGGAACCGTTTAAAAATACTTAAGTTATGAAAACAAATACATATACATATAAGTATATATAATCAATTTCTAAAGCCTTGCTACAATTTTATGTTCGACGTAATTGTATAATTGCGATATTCATTGCAATTAGCTAAAAGTTAGATAAATTACGTAATTCTATCTATTTATTTTATACATATATGATAGAAAATTACTTTTATGTAGCCAGGTAAGTTGACATAAGCGACAAATCGGTTATAGGTATTTAAATTTCGGCACGCTTATTTTCGGAATTCATCCGTAATGCAGCGTCAAGGAACATCTAAGCAAGAAGGAACAAAAAGCGTCGTCAGATATGATCTTAGAGGGCAAAATTTCGTGACCATCAGTTCGCTTATTGACTTGCTATTGGATAAAACAAATTCGGAAAAGATGACAATTGCACACGCGCATCCAAAACTTGCTAGCTGGGAGATTGACATGCTCCTTATCATAGTCGTTACTGTCTGTTAGTATGACTGTTACTCACTTGTGTGTTCATAGATTATAAAACCTCTAAAACTGCCAATTGGTGAACCAATGTGTTCGAACCATGACGTAATAGTTAAAAATCGGTTAACAACAAGTTTTCCGATCGAGTTTAAACGGTTATAGAGATTTGGTTATAACATTACACTGGCCTTTTTTATGAAATGCATAAGAGAACTAGTAAAAAGAAATATCTGCGCCTTGCATTACGCTGTTGCATCCAGTAGCGCTAATTATAATCATCATATTACATATTCTCCAAACAACAGCTTGAATATTTTGCCTGTCATTTAAAAAAAAATATACGAATAGAATTATCTGCATTTCTTTATACAAAGGAGTAAGACATTACAGGATACCAGATTATTTCTAAACCTGGGTTCATAGATACCTGCCGTATGATTTTTAGATGCGTTTTAGAATGCAAGTCGATACATTTCAGTGTTTAGTCCGTCTACTATAGCAAAGTTTAGTAAGGAAAAATATGGCGGGCGCATGGCAGTGCCGTTAGAAAAATGTCTTTTGATGATGCTTACTATCTATTATTATCTATCTTTACATTTATGGTGGATTAAACGATCTATCTATCTATCCAATACATTACTGTTTCTTCAAAATAATTAACAGTTTTTTTGCTGTATAGATTTATACTCTGCAATTCCACCAAACGATCAAAACAAACAGTTGCCAACATATGTAATGTATATGTCGTCAAAAAGGTTTAATACTCAGGTCCCGACTCCGGTTAAAATTGGTTCAACCAGGTTGGAACTATGACGTCAGAAATAATGCAATCGAAAACTATTGGTTATAACCGAATAATACCTGGTTAAAACCAATGTACAATTGAAAACGTCTAATATTAATTTACAACGCTTTTTTTCATATATAACTTATATCCAATCTATTTTTGTTTCACATTTGTAAGATATAATTATGTATTTAACCGTTTAAAATAATTTTGCATATATATTTTTAATACAGGTACATTTTTTATAAGTAATTTTTAAAATCGAATATAGCACGTATCTGAAATTATATGCAAGAATTTTCACCTTAAAAACAACTTACAACTGGCACTTAGTAGGTTAGTCACGATTTCCTAAGCTAGGTTTTCGCGACTCTACATGGTGCCGCAGAAATTTTAGCAAGAGGCACTATGGGTTGGCGTATTGTTCTTTACAGTGACCGTCAAACTGCCCTTAAGGCTCTTGGCAGCTATAGAATTACTTCAGGCTGTGTCACAATGCTCTGGAAGCGATCGAAATAGATAGTTACTTGATGCTCAGGTGAGTTAAAGGTCATAAAGGTCACCCGGAAAACGAGGCTGTCGATCGGTTGGCAGAACGAGGAGCAAGTACTTCCCTATTTCGTCAGCTATACTCAATATCCTAAGAAGTTTGCATCCACCTGGCAATGTTTTTGCGATAGTTCCTGTTGCCTTTGCGATTATTTGAAAGGTGTTTATCCATTTGTCTCGAAACTGATATCATTTCTTCCGGAACGTTTCTGAATAATTTGGTATATACAGTTATAATCTTTATTTTATTTTTTTGAAAGAATAAACCGCTTAGTCATCTGGTGAGATCAATTTTTGTGCGATTTTTGTTATGCTAAAGAATTAAATAAAAAATCTCCCGTGAGGGTTTGTCAAAATTTGAACCTAATCATCTTCTATGGCATTTTTTCTCTGATTTTAGAGATTTTCTTCAAAAAGCCTCTCTGTAGAATAACAAAACAGAAGTATCGGAGTACGATGTAACTATAAAACTTAAAATGATCACTGATATTGACCCCAACAAAAACTGAGGACTGGGAAAAGATGTACGCCCAAGTAATTCTCTCAATCTTTTTTTGCATTATAAATTAAATAAAAAATTACAACTTAAAGTACAAAGTACTATTATTGATCTTCTTTATTCGCCAATATTTCGCCTTGTTTACTTAAGGGTACTTCGGTTCTCATTCATGATCCTGAAGGAGCCTTAAAAGGCGAAATATTAGCGAAATAAAGAAGAGTTATCAATAATAGTGCTATGGTCGTATCCCTCTTATTTTTTACTGGCTGCTATACTCCTGACCCATTTTGTAGCATTACCAAATTTTCACCAAACTATGTAAGTTTCATTAGGGCGCCACAGTGATTGATTAGGGAGGAATTAATCAATCATTGTATGGCCCTGATAAAGCCTACATAGTTTGGCGAAGATTTGGCAATGCAATAAAAGCTAGATAGTATTACTTGTGTTCGAGTCCGTTCGATGAACCTACAATTTAAAACTTCACGCACTGCACCCTCGATAAGGTAACACAAAGGAAAACAGATTTCATTTTTAATAGAAAGTAATATTGTAACCTGTATTGCAAACTATCTCTCAACCAGCTTTCAGAAAAACACATGAAACTAAAGAATATACGAAATGGCACCCCGCGGGGATGGGTTCGGTGTATGTTACAAATCCATGTCTTAAGTTACTTTTTGCCCAGCGCACACATTTTTCTACACACATTCCCTATACAGTTCTCATACAATCAACATCCATCACACACATAGTCATTGCTCTAAATGGTAATTTTAATTTGGCAATAATAAAGTAAGTTAGTGTAGGGAAGGAAGGAAAGATAACCAATCCTCCGAACTTGCTACCTCAGCTTGTTTTATGAAATAACGCGGCAACGCCCCATAACTTGGGTGTACATCTTTTCCCAGTCCTCAATTTTAGTCAATATTGCCGAAAGTTTTATAGTCTCTGGAGAATGTTCATTCACTATCGCCTGAATTGTATAAAGCAAAAATCAGCTCAATTCGTTCAGTTACTTTTGATAACAAGGAGTGCGAGGAGGCATTTCATGACAAGCGGTTTTCTGCTGATATAGGAATTTTGCCTGCCGAATCCGTGCTATTTATTAATTTACTTAGAAGCAATTCAAGCAAAGCGACCATACCAGTGAGTAGACTTTTCCTTAGAATATTCTCTACTTTACCCATAAGATAACCACTTTTTCAATCTACAACTACCTACTATCAAGGACGAAGAGCCATTCCCAGGCTATCGTTTAAGATAGGAGGAAAATATTGCCAAAAACTCTTTCGCACCAACTTACGTCAAGCTGTGGGGCTATTGACTAACTACTGCAATCTTAATAAATACATACATAGCATGGAACTGCTTAGCAGGCCATGCCGTGCTTGTTACCTAGAGGACATTGTAGGAGACTGCTGTTTCATACTTGGGGAGCTCTAGTCCAGTATGGCCAACATTGGCAACGCTTTACCTGCTACATTGCTTGAGTTCATTGATCTTTTGGGTTAGCTCGTGTACGTCGTGAATGGGCGACGCCAACTATTAGAGAAAGGTAAATCCATCTAACGTGTGAAGTTCGATTGTTGAGCGTAATCTGTTGGTTTCACAATCGCCAATTTGTAAGGGTGAAAATGGAGACCTAAATGCGAAAACTAAATGGTTATTGATGCCATGTTCAAAAAAGCTGACTCTTTCCACATTTTCTGTTTTTTTTTCAAATACTCTAATGAAAAAAAAACCAGAAAATATGGAAAGAGTCAGCATTTTTGAACATGGCTTCAATAGTAATATTATTTAATATTAAGAACGAAGGTAACACCACAACTGAAAATATCAGAAAAATATTCTATGAAAAAAATGTAATATATCAAATATATCAAGGCAATAAAATAGCAAAAATGAATAAAGGAGTTATTGTTGATAATCAGAATTGCAAATTATTTCCCTAATTTTTTACGAGCAAGTGAAAATAGTTCGCGGAGATGTTACGATGGCAACGTAAATAACGTTGCAATAACACTGAGAAGCGATAAAAGTGGGAAATTAAGTGCTACCATTAACAGTAAAAACTAGAAAAGAGATCGTTTCACGATATGATGGTTTTCCTGGATAATAAAACCAGATTGAACGACAATAAACGATAGCTTGTAGTATAAATTTAAATTACGGCATTGGGAGGAACACCCCATTTTTTTAGTTTTCCTAATATATTGCTTAAATTTTGTAATAGATTTATCTTTCTGTGTTATTTATTTGCTTTTATAGCAACATATTTATAGTTGCAACTAAACATGACGAAACAATCTTTCTGCGCACGTCTAGCTTGGTATTTTGCCATAATAGCGATTTAACTTATATGTTTATCAAGAGTAGCTGTTTAGAATATGCATAGAAGAAACAAAAGTTAATACCAGAAGTATATAAGTATACAAGTTTATTTTTATTTATGTTTATTGCGATTAAGATTTTGTGCTATTTTAATCATAAACATTTATTGGCAGAAAATACAGTGGCAGGTACGCAGCAACTTTCCCTTTTTTTCTTAAATTATGCAGGTTATGTTTAGCTACCATACCTTCGTTTTTTTTCTCATAATTTAATTAAGCCACCATTTCTTAGTCTAAATTTTACTTTCTTCACGATTCAAATCAAACCTGTGCCAACGTCAGCTCAGAAAGTGAAGAAATGAGTGGATATATATAATATACTACACGTCTATCCACTTGGCTATAACAGTTTCAAAATTGAATGCTATCATTTTATGTTAATATGTACCGTAGAAAAGAAATTCAATATCTTTTCGTTTTAGAGATATTTAGGTACTATTACAGACAACATGAAACATCAGATCAATTTTCACTGTCGCAGTTTATTGTACCTATCATGTAGGGTTTTGTGCTGTGAAAAGCGAATCATATGCTATCAATGCCTATGCAGAATTAAAAGTACATTAGGATTGCAGATACTTACAGTACAGTGTGAACAACCAGCAAAAAATAAATTCTAGTAGGTATTTCAAAAAGGTTTACCTCATACTAAATACCTAATTTTCGTTTCCCTGTAACAAATACATTAAAGGTAAAAGCGAACTACTCTCCAGAAATATCTAGTCTGTAAAGATACATCCTGTCTAATATTGTGAAAGAGATCCAACCGATTAGTGAAAATGATGCAGTTATACAGAGTGAAAGCAAAAAGTTTTATAACAATTAAGGTCGATTCTCACTATCAGTCAGATTTTGATCTGACCGTGACCTGACCGGGACTTAACCAATAGTGTGAATCGACCTTAAAATGATTTTAATCGTGTTTTTGTAAATACCTGCAGCTATTTTTATAGTAGATTATATAAAAACTACTCTTTTTCTCATATTAATTTTTTTCTTAATAAAGCTTTTACCAAAAGTAGGTAAACGCGTATTTAATCTATTCTACATGGTTGACGTTTGAGATAGTAGGGTTTTATAGAATATATAATATACTACTCTATTTTTCAGAACAAACGCCCGGAATTTAAAATTTTTTCTACCTGCTAGGTGGCATGGGACACTTGTGGAAGCACCAAATTAGCTGTCAAATGAGATTTTCAGCCGTTTGCAAACAAATAGGTAGATTTTCTTACCTAAGCCCCTCCCCGGATTGTTTAAAATTGGAAAATGTGCATTTAATATGTCGTTGTAAAAATCACACGAATCGTGCAATAAAAGAACGATTTAAAACAAAACAAAGATATTTCTTTATTTAAAAACCTACTAATCATCTGTTTTATTCAATTAGAGACTCTCACAGATCACAGCGACGTATGTTGTTATAAATGTTTGTAGAACTGGGATATTTATGAGTGTGTGGCGTGAAAATTGTTATAGAAACTCACTAAAAACCGTAGTTTCTCGTGGCTACAGAAAGAATGCTTATTTAAAGTAAAAGTAACAATTATCTGGCTTCGCTGCCAGGTAATTTAACATATGATTCAAATAAAAAACCAGTAACTGACATTAAGATTCCGTTATTTACCCTAGATGGAGGGGAATACAGAATATGAACATTCCGAAGAATGATAAATCTCCTGGAGCAATATATATAAAAATTAAAAAAGTACCAGGTAAGCTTGAATTAAGAACTAAAATACTGTTCATACTATCTACAATCGTAAAATTAGGATTTCGATCTAGTATGGTCTATTTTATTAGTTAATTGTTACAAATTCAAAATATACCTGTAGATTATGCAACCGAGTATGCTCGTTAACTTAAAATGACTTTATTAGACTTTAAAACCTGTTTTAAATGACTCCAAATTAGTTTAAATACACATATTTCCATAGCAATACTTATATATAATTTAGCTTAAATTTAAAACAAAACACATGTAAATCACAAAGTAATATTCAAAGTAAGTTAGGTGCACCAATTACTAATAAGAAAATAAAAATAAACTATAAAGAAGTTAAAATAATTTGAAAGGATCCATTAAATCTTCAGCAATAAAATGTAGTCTCTGAAATTCAATGCCATCCTAAAGTCCGTGTACCAGATGAACTAGCATTTATTTACTTTTATATTTTATGTACAGAACCAATGTATATCTTAAGTAATAAATGAGTGCAAATTAAATGCAATACTTGCTAGAACACCTATTTTACTTATTGTTTCCATTTATTGCTATTCTCCTTCGATCTGCTCGAGTACTAGAATCGAACCTACATACTCGAGTATGGACCCTTTTCTTTTGCAACCGAATACGAGTTACCCGATTTTCAAAATCACGGACTCGTCGCATCACTAAATTTATATAAACTTATGATTTTCTTTGCGTAAAATTGAAGAATGTATGTGATGTATAAGGTATCTTCTATTCAAAATAACGAAATAGGTATCTACTCACTAACTTTTAGAATACTATATGGTAAAAAAACAAATCTGCAATAGTTGTAGATTGTGCAGCACTGAAATTTTACAAAACTTTTCCAAAAACTTTTTTTCCTTCAAAATGAAAAATGGAACTGTAATCAAAGATCCACTCTTCGGGAGCACAACTGCACATATGTACAGTTAGAAAAATAAGTATGTGGACAATTCTCAATCTTAGCACATACATACATAGGTATACAATGTTTCGACCGAAGAATTAAATTTTTTAACGTTTTCGAAACCCCACCTTCAATCAATTACTTTCCAGCGGTAATTCCAGTTGAAAGTTTATGGATTTGATTTAATTGAAATATATTTATGCATTCTACTGTTATACATTTACTTTTATCATTTAACATTGTGGCTCATAAACAATAGAGAATGTATTTATTTTAATTAATAAGTTAAATTTTTATTTCACTTTACAAATGAGATGAGAATACGATCGAAACTAGTGATACAAAATTCTGGAAGAACAAGATTATCTACTACTACTGACTGTAATAAACAGATGTAGCAAAAACTTATTTTGGAAATAAGTCTGGCATAAGATTAGGCGAGAGTGAAAGAAAAAGGGATCATTTATAACTGTAATTTGTGTTGCCTACATATTAGAGAACTGTCCGCGTATTTAATTCCTTATCTGTACATACGTCAGCAATATGCAAGTAAATACCTATTTTTTAATGTGAGTGTATGTATATTGTAGAAGTTTATTATTATTTTATTTTTATTTAACTTTTAAATGCAAACATTTAAACCAATGGAAACGTACATTGTAAATAAAAATACATACAACAAAAGTAAATGGATTGAAATAATTTAGTCAATAGTAACAACGAAGAGAAATGACGTGCATAACTGCGCATCTTGTTATGTTGAAGAAACCTAGGGTGCAACGTCGAAACTAACCCGGACGTCAGCGTCAGTTGCAGCGCTCGCGGACATCGCGAGCTCCGTTTCGTGGTGTTTCCGGCGCGCCATCCCCACCCTTCGTCGTTCACTACTGCCTCCGCTCAAGCGCCCCCCCTCCCCGTTCGTCTCTTACAGCACCTCGGTCGATATATTGCATGTAGTGACAGTAGTTTTTTCGCTTTACGATAATTTTTCATTCCTGGCCTAGAGGATGGGCGACGTTACCTCGATGCGACGTTGCCATAGTGTAGAAAGGGATGACGCTATAGCACGATGGTAGCGGCGGCGGTGTCGGCGTGGAGGCCGTGGGATCGATTTTTACGAGCTGAAGACTGCGTCTGGGTGTCGATATAGGAACACTGCAGCGCCAAGTTCTCTGCACTCTTCTTTCTAGTCTGGCCCGGGTTAGCCCTATTGCACCCTGTCTACTATATATCGTGGCATTGTTACGGCGGGGTACTGTCTCGCTCCTGGTGCATTTTATCCATTATATTATTCATTTACACGCACGTCGTCGCTTAAATTCGCGATCATTTAAAGTTTAAGGAAACTCTGTGTTTAATAGAAAATTTACTTCCAAACTACTACAAATATCTAAAAGCAGATCTAAGAGCAGTGCGTACATCCGCCGCCTTAGATTATGTCATAGGCTTTTAGTTCAGGCCTAGTGTAGACTATATTGATATATCTGCTTTAAAAACGTGCCAGCCTTCGTTATTTTTAAGATACATTCATTGTAAATATTAACCAAAACTTCTACATGCTTTTATTTGTTTGTTTAGTGGCAATTCCACTCGCCATAGATAATACAGATACCTATTAAGTTTGGCCGAACACGGTTTTTAAGTGGTGCAAGAGGTAACGTAATATTAGAAGTTTTACGGTCTCAGTGTTACTAAGAAAGGGATGGTGCTAGGCGGTAGGCCTCTACACTACTCACAATCAGATCAATTGTAGCGGTTGGTTTACATTTCTAGAACGAAATGAGTTTCAAATTCTAATTTAATTTAGATATTTTAATTTTATTGCTTTTGGAAACAGTTTTATAATAATAAAAAATCACTCACTACAGTGTTTATGTGTTTAGAAAAATTAAAGGAATAGCCAAATGTTGAATGACAGTGTTTTAATACTTATCCAATGAATTATTCATTTTCAAATAATAATAAGAAATATATAGCCAATGGAAAAATAACATCATCAACATTTATCAATGAATACTTTATTTACAATTTTAACATTTTATTACCAAAAAGAAATTAATATTTTCGCAAAACTCTTGAACTAATATTTGATATAATAACCGTTATTGGTAATACATTCTGCTAATTTTTTTGTCATAGAAGCAACTAAATTTTTGTAATAATTAATGCCTCGAAATTCTCTCCAAATATTTTGTATGTTTAGTGGGTATGCGACATTTCTTTGTCGAACACCGTGTTGCTCCAAATCCTCTCGCTGTCTATATGTCATATTGTGATTAGAATACCCGAAATACATATGCAAACTGCGATCCCTGCAGATTTCGCAGTTCTGAATTGTCGAAAGATGAGATCATTTTTGATAAGAAATATGTGATGTGGGTGCGTATCTGTCTGTAACCTTTTTAAGTCGAAAACAGTTTACAAAGAACTTGGGACCCATAAATTATTTATAGTGCTGTGTAAGAACATAAACAATTCGAGTTGTGGAAACATACGAAGTTTTATTATTTTTGCTAAATTTCTTTCTTGTTATATAAAATAAATAAATGGTTTTGTGCTGAACGAAAACTAGTTTTGTTAAGTTTTACATTGAGAGTGATAGAATGTAATGAATCAAAACGGCCTATTACTATAAGTTAAGAGTTTCAAAAGTAGTAAGTTGAAAAATTAAATAAATCAATTTTTTTGTAGTATATTGTTTTTCAATTTTCGGTAAACGCGTGATATACAGATATGCTTATGTGAAAAGTAAACAAACATGCACCCACTTATCCTAACGAGCAACCATAAATTGTGTTTTCACGGTGCCTTGCTTATGTTAGACGAGCATATTTGGAGTATTTGAATGCGTTGGGTCCCTTAAAGCAGATATACTACTTTGGGTGACTCTGATATATGCATATTGCCCTATGACATTTCTAAAAATTTCGACTGTACATACATATTAATTTATTGATCAATTTAATGACGTGCTGTAACCACACTATATGCATAAATTAATTTATAAATTGAAAGAAAAAAGGATTGAATTTTTATATGTGAAAAACGTGCAACATCTGGCATGTACACTTATTAAATTACATACAATAAAGTAATAGTTTGACACGTAATGAATTATAATGACAACAGTTAGCTTTCTATCATGTATTATTTATAAGTCTAAAATGAACGAAAAATCGATTTCACCAACTGATATTAAAAATATTCCCTACCAGCAGAACATTTATCTTTGCGTTATCCTTAAAAAAAGAGTGCACATCGTATACTTCTTATATCTAATACAATTGTATGATATAAGAAGTTTAAGAACAGAATCAATCAATTTTTTAAACTTTTGGAAATAGTATACCTATACAATCTGTTCAAGGATTTTTGTGCACTATTTTTAACGTTGTTATTATTAAAGCTTGAAATTCGACACATGAATATCCGACCACTTCGCGGTAGGAGATGTTATTAATCCGGGGCAATTGTTTCGAGAACTGGAAACCTATTAATAATAGGAAAAGCCCTATTACCTAAACATACATTATCTCTCTCTAAAAAGGAAATATATTTGGAAGTGCTTTTTCTACGCCTTGTAACATCGTTTTTAATATCTGAAAAACAAATGGATAACATATACAGGGTGATTCTTAATATATGCGACAAACTTTAAGCGCTGATTCCTGGGATTATTTTGATCATAAAAGTTCATAAGAACATATGTTCAAAATCGCTTAGTTCTAAAGTTGTACAATGTTTAATAGTAAGTTAACATAATTAATGTTTTTATTATAATTTAACAAAATAATTAGTAAAACAAAATTAACTTATACTAACTGTTGAAAATGACCGTCCTCAACTGCAATACAAGCTTCTATCCTCCGTCGTATTGACTGGCGAGTCCGTTCTAAAATACCAGGGCTATTTCGAATTGTTTGAAAAGCTGCGATAATACGATTTCTCAGTTCATCGACATTTTCAATGGGAGTCGTATAAACTAATGATTTAAAGTGACCCCGGAGAAAAAAGTCCAAAGAATTTAAGTCTGGAGACCGAGGAGGCCACGGTTGTGGACCTCCCCGTCCTATCCACCGATCTGGATACGTATATTATCCAAAAACTCGCAAGCAACTAAACTAAAATGCGCTGGAGCACCGTCATGCATAAAATACATTTGTAATCTTAATTGCAACGGAACTTCTTCCAGCAGTAGGGGTAGCTCCTCTTCAAGAAAATGGCGGTATACCTCGCCATTTAACCGCATCGGTAAAAAAATGTGGACCTATCAAGTGATCTCCAACAATTTCGGCCCATACATTGACAAAGAATTGATGTTGATGACGGGCATTCACTAATTCGTGCGGATTTTCTTCGGCCCATATGTGATTATTATGAAAATTAATAATCGCGTTTCTAGAGAAAGTAGTAGTAGAGTCGGTGAAGAATATTTGAGCCAAATAGTCAGGATTTTGTGCGATTTTGTGTTGTATTCATTGACAAAAAGCCACTCTTTGCGGAAAATCTGCCGGCAAAAGTGCCTGCACCCGTCGAATGTGATATGGGTACAACAGTTGATCTTTCAATATTCTCCAAACTGTGGCATGACTAATGTTTAAAGCAAACGCAAAATTTCTGGTGCTTGTAGTAGGATGTTCCTCAATTTCATTTAGTACAATTTCTTCAACTTGTGGAGTTCTCACTGTAGATGGGTGCCCGTTATCAGTCGTCCGTTTTTTAAAATTTCGCGTTTCACTAAGACGTTGGTGAAGACGGGCAAATATTGAATGGTGCGGGATGTTACGGTTCGGGTATCGTTCTTCATAAAGACGTCTAGCAGCACGCAAATTTCCATTGGCAAGACCTGAAACGAAATGCATATCACAAATCTCAGCATTCGTGTAATTCATTTTAGAAAACAGAAACTGGCAATAAACCGAATGAGTACTCTGACAACTATTGACAAATATTGAAATGACAAATAAGCAATTCCCTCTCAACACAATAGTTTTTGAAGAACCATCTGTGATATTATATCGTGTTAGTCATAGTTCATAATTTATTATTAAACATTCAATAACTTTGAAACCAAACCGTGTTGGACATATACTCATATGAATTTTTATGATCAAAATAACCTCAGGAATCAGCTCTTAAAGTTTGTCGCATATATTGAGAATCACCCTGTATTATACCAGGTAACACAGAAAAAGAAGTAACTCATTTATGCTGTAATAAAAAAAAACTACTTGTCTTTTTTGAAGAATTTTGATTTTTAATGTGGTAGATACTAAATATCCGATTACTGCGCGCTACTTCAGATTCGATTAATTTGGGACAATTGTTTCGAAAACATGTGGGTTTCCATTATCAACCGAATAATGAATTCCGCAAAAATAAAAAAGACCTATTACCTAAACACGTACCGTTATCTCCATCTAAAGAGAAACGTATTTATAAGTGGTTTTTCTATGCTTTAACCCTTTGAAATATCAAGAATTAGCGAAGAATGTGAACTATACTACCCCCATAGATCCATCAAAATTGAATGGTGGAGAGGTGCAACTTCCCGATTCAATAAGTTATTAGATTTTTTTTTTTTTGTATATACGGTTTCGTATGGATCTAACGCTTTAGGTGATTGTACATTCCTTACTGATTCAATCAATTTTATATCCGGTATCGTTTATATGTTGCGGAACGCTGAACGATTCAAGTCCCCCATAGAGATAGCTTGCTATGTGTTCCTTGAACTTATTTCCGATCGCACGCTTTGCTTGTCCAATGCAAACCTTATTACATCCACTATGACTGACTTTGTAAATGCCCGATCTTTTAATGAGAGGAGGTTTATCTTTCGCGTTTGTCAGTGTGTTTCGCAAGGTGAAGCAAATGTTCAAAGTTTGTCCTTTAAAAATGCCGTCTAAAACTTCTGAAATCCTAATGAAGGAAAAATACTTTTTGTCGCGATTTTAGTTTAAATTATTATTTATTATTATTAGCGAAGTTAATGTCGTGGTACATCTTACAAATTCGGTTAAATTAGCAGAGATTTAGTGTTTATTTTATTGGTCAAGAAGCAATTAAGAAAAGAAGCAATAAAAATTTTTTGAAATAATTAGAAATTAATATTCTTTTTTTAAACTGAACACCGTGTATATTTTTCAATGTTCTTGTTATAACAGTCTTAATACACTATATATAGTGTTTTTTCTAGGTCAAATGCACAAATTTCGTACACAAAAGTTGTTGTAGGCTTCCATTACCGAAAATCACCACAAGCCATGTAATTCCTCAAAAATATCAAAAACATTCACATTGTACAATGTTCACCAGTTCAGTAGCTAAGGGCAGATTAACATTAACTTTGCTTTATTTACCTACTTTCACTTGTTTTTTAAATACCTTTAATTCACTTTAATTATATGATTCCTTATATTTTGTAGGGTATGTATTCCTAACGATTAGGATACTTTTATGTGTTGTTTTGTCCTTGATATATTCGGTTTTTATATTTTAATGAACAAAAACTTAGACTAAAAAGAATACAATTTAAGTGGACTACCTTGTAATCAAATATCAAATTAAACAAAAATTACTTACAAACTATTAAAAACAGCTACAATCATAAGAAGTATTGAATATTCCCATTTTGTTCGATATATTTTCTATACCGTCTCATAATTAATAATGGATTTCACAGAAACAAAAATAATAGCCAGTGATCTATATTTTCCAAGGTCTCCCTAATGGCAGTGCAGAAGTTCATGTATAATCTAGTATCTTTAACTGCACACAGAATTTTTTTTTAAAATACGCCACATAAAAATCAATGAAAATTAAAGGATCGTAAGTATCAATTCACCTATTTCTATACAGGGTGAGTTGTTTATCTTGAGACAACGGAATATCTCTAAAACACTGCATCAAATCAAAAAAGATCTTAATAAGATTTGTTACAATGTAGGGGGCTCCCTGAATGGTGCCGAACTCGATCTCCCCCCCCCCTCCCAGAGTGGGAGGGTGAGGTGAGAGAAACACAAAATCATGTTTGCTTGCTTCTCTTTTTTGTGTATTCTTTCTAGACGTTCACAATCATGTTCTTTTGCGATTACAGCGCAATCTGTTTAGAATTGAAAAAAAGTTTCAAACAAAAACTACATACTTTATGACGTAGAATCCGAATCTGCAATACAAAATGGGGGTTCCTATTTAAGATTTCATAGTTGTTCCCCCCCCCCCACACACTGAAATAGTAATTAAAAATTATTTGCAAATTCTGAATTATGCATTGTTCGGTACGCAGTACTTATAGTTACGGTTGCATAAATAATGGAAGATTTGTGGAGCATTCAATTCGCATTTAATTTGTTAAAGATGGTACATAATGGCCAAATACAATTTGCAGCGATTTTCCGAAAAAATGAAGTAGATAATGCGGGGATACTTTTTAAAAATAAAATCATTGGTCTGATCAGATTTCAAATTATTTTACCATCTTCAATTTAGTGTATGTTTTTTTCTTCAATTTCGATTATACGATATAACTTTCTTATTATTTAAAAATGTAAAAAATAATTTAATTTTTTTTCTCATGTTGTTATGTGGTATTTTGACACGAAATCTACTTTTTAATATCTCTCTAAAATGTTGACTAATAACGCCTGTTTTTTCAAATAGAAACCATAGTGGGCTATGATATAGCAAAATACCAAATTTTCCAGGCTTTCCAAAAATATATATAGAGTAAAGTGTCATAAGAAGTGTTAAATAATAAGTGTCTAGGTGTCGTAGAAATAATTGTATTACAATTCATTACTTTTTGTTAATTTCTCTATATTACGTTGGTTTTTTTTTATTCCTAACGTGTTAAACCTTTTTGCCAGTTTTGAAGTTATTTTGTTAGTTAGTTTTCTTATTGTGGTTTCTTTCACGCCATCACGGCGCTAAACTTGTATTCCCAACAATATCCAGAGCGACATTTGCCAAATGTGCGCATTTTTAAAAGATTTGAGAATGATTTAAAAAAATATGGATTTTTTAATCTACCACGACAGAAAAAGTATAAAAAAACTAACAAGGAAGAAGAAGAAGTAGCCGTTTTAAGGTACGTGGAAGCTTATTTCAGCACTTCTTCTAGAGTAATTCAGAGTATGTATACGAAAAACCACTAGTCCCCGTATTAAAAAAAAAATAGTTACAAGCCATACAAAATAAAAACCACTCAATTTCTGTATTCGGGCGATAGGGAGAGCAGAATAAGTTTCTGCCCGCGATACTTAAAAAACTGTGAAGCAGAAATAGTATATTAAAACACTAGTGTTACAGTGACGTTCGTTGTAATACAGTACAAGTTTGAGCTGCGCAGCGGCGAGTGATTCAATGTACGAGTATTACAACAGTCATTGTAGCACATGTGTTTTATACTATTTTTTTTTCTACTTCGCATTAATTTACGTTTATATATTATTAAAAATGGGATTTCTTATCATATGCAGGATATTTTAACGTTTGCATGTTTGTGACACAATTCTTGCAATTCCATGGAATATATGAAGTGTCAAATGTGAAATGTCAAATCACGAATCGCCCCCTGCCGCACCAAAAAAGGTGTTACAAAGTGGAGCTTTATGACACTGTTTTCCGGCAAAACAGTTACACGAAGTGCCCACCGTATGTGCGAAATACAAAAATTATATTTTATTAGATGTTTATAGTTTTCTCTGGTTACAACTACTTTAAAAGAAAAACACGGGTATATATTAAGTTTTTATCCACAAGATACTGTGAAATGGATTGTAAAACGAAAGACGTTGTATATTTGTTGAAAGTGACAGTATGAATTTAAAAAAGGAACGAAAAATTTCGCTAAGCTAACAGTATATTTTATAAAATCTACATCCTCTTAACGTTTTCGTATACGCAAGAGAAAACAAATATTTTCGTTCTATGGTCATCAGATTAACAACACCAAATAATCATCAAATTTGAGTATTTACGTTTTGTTGACGACGTCAAACGTCTCGGACGTGTATATTAAACTCCCTCCAATGCTTATATACATAACCTTTATAATTTAATACTCTTGATATAATTTAACTACATGTACTTTTAAGAACAAATAGACATATTTGCCATTTATGTACTTTTCAAAGTGTATTGAATACATTTTTAGGCATTTCATATTGCATTTCTATTTTATCTAAGAATTTTTTTTATTTCCAAAATATTTTAAAATTAAGTTCTGTATCTGTAATTACAAGCTTGTAGATATACTTCAATTGAATTTTAGTACATTTGGTTCGGTTTCCTCTTACTTTAAATATGACATTACTAAATACTAACATTTTATTTATTTTTATTAATCGATGAAAATGATGTGGATATTTTTTGTATGCTCAACGAGGTACACATAATATGAAAGAAAGTTCTGATTTGTAGATCTCAAAACTGTATTCTCTGAATTTTAGTCGTACGTTGTATATTATTTTAGATAAAATTATGATGGCTTGCAATAGGCATACACCGTTCCAACTCTTCCCAGTGTTTAATTCTAAAAATACCTAAAATAATCAATATCTCAGAAACTCATTATTATAACTTTGTTGTTTAAAAAAAAGAAAGAATGCAATTGAGGGTTCTTAAGGTAAAGCTTGAATATAATCTCTTGATTCTTTACACTTCACAGCTGACGTTAAACACAAGATATTACGCACGCATATTTAGTTTGTAAAATTTGTAACAAAATAGAACAGCACCATATTTTAATATCCTTTTTTCGTAACTGACACAACGGTTTTAATAGATACCATAATTTATAGTATATTACAGTAGCCCCTATAGTCTATAAACAAATAAATAGGAAGACTTTCGGATAGAGACTCCACAAAAATTCTGTAGAATTGTTTATAAGCAGTTTCTACATTTATACTAATCCTCAACGTATGTTTGATATTTACGTTACAAGCACGGTGCAAACACGCAAACGCATATCAGTTTTAAATTTTCCGCCACTATTTTTTTAATTTACTTCAACGTAAAGGCATTAAAATAACTATTAATGTAGTACAAAATAGCAGGTAATTTTATGTTTCAACGTTGAAATTACTAAGAATAATTGCGGGCAATTTAAATTTGGCTATGTGGGATATATCTATAAATTATCAGCATTTGTACAGAGTGTGTCATAACCTCGATACAGACTTCAATATTTATTTTTTAGCCTTCATTTTTCGGATCATCGCCCTTTATGATAATTGGAATTAGAAACAACAACTTTTATAAGCTTTTTTCTTATCTGTTGCTATGGGTTATAGAAGTGGGCTGCATGAGGAGGAAAATTAATATAATAACTGACAGCCAGGCTGTCATCAAGGCTGCATCGAAACCCGCAATTAGGTCAAAACTAGTTAGAGACTGGAAACAATCCCTCAATGCACTGGCACGAGACTACAAATGTCTCTGATTTGGGTGCGGGGACATGAGCATATAAAGGGCAATGTAATAGCCGACGAACTAGCCAAGGAGGACTCTAAAAGACACTTCAGGGGTGATTACCATGTGGGATTACCAAGGATTCCGCAAGAAACGGAGATCTGGACCTGCCCCTAAATAAAATGTGGTAAAATTACCTTAGGCTACCTCCTATTTTTGGGGTAATTTTACACCTACAGCTGAAAATTTACCCCAAAAAATGTAGCAAAATTACCCCAATTGGGTAATTTCACCACATTTTTTTTTAGAGTGTGGTTAGATAAAGAAAATACAAAGAGATGGAGGTCGACTGAAGGTGAACCCCATACCAAAGCGCTAATAGGGGATGGGGATGCTAGATTCCCTGATAACCTACTCAGGCGCAGCAAGAAAGAAGCTAAAAGCATCTATACAACACAGGTCGAATAAGCGAATGGTGGCGCAGGAGGAAACGAGTTTACATGTAATCTGCACATGTGAGGAATTGAAGGTACTCAGGCAAAAATATTTCGGGGGAAATCTATTGGAGCCCTCGAAGATTCTCCAGCTCCCACTGGGCAGGATTTATAGAGAACACCAAGCTGCTCGAGTGAAAATAAGAGACTTAATAGGGATGGTACAATGAGCAACTAGCTCAAGTGTGGACTTTAGGTGCCCACCCTAACTTAATAATGAAGGAATGAATGAATGAAATGGGTTATAGAGAAATTTCCTGTCAGTGGAACCACTCTGTATCAACATTTGTAAGACTTAGTAGTCGGCATTATCGATATTTCAACTATCGATAGTACTGTCGATATTCGTGGTGGGCACGACGACGTTCAACAATCGATACTCGAATATCCATAATTACCGATAGTCCACTATCAATAGTTATGGATAGTCGGATATACAATTATTAGTAGTTATCAATAGTCAACTATTGATAGTCAAAACAATCGATAATCAC
The DNA here is from genome assembly GCA_004143645.1 of Protaetia brevitarsis. Taxonomy (NCBI): domain Eukaryota; kingdom Metazoa; phylum Arthropoda; class Insecta; order Coleoptera; family Scarabaeidae; genus Protaetia; species Protaetia brevitarsis. The sequence continues at coordinate 109,670 of RXPK01001843.1, forward strand.
TATCAATAGCGCCCATCACTAATAAGACTCAATTTTCTTCATACGTGTTACATATTAGACCCCTCAAGTCTTAACGCATTGAGCCTAGAACTTTTAAAAGAAGAGCACGACAATAGTTACCCAGGAGTCTGTGAATGAAAGCGTAGTTACATACATACGTGTACGGTAAACAAAATTGCACGGGACGGCGCCGATCATCGTGGAGAGACGATCAGAACGGCGCGGTGCGGCGTTTAGATGTTTAGACGAGAGAGAAGGAGACCTTGGACGGCGTGACGGAGCACCTCAACGTCACGTCTGTGCGTGCGAAGTGCCGGCTGGAGGCGGTCTTGGTGGTATCTGACGTCAACAACGCGGACTGCCCGGTCATTGACACCACCTGAATGAAGTTACAGTGAGGCAAGGATCCCGCGTGGACAGCCTGGCGGTTAAACCGGACCGGCCCGAAACGCTCGATTTGCGATTTTGAATTGTCCCCTCCCGATCTTAATCTATTTTTTTTTTTACGTCCGAAGGAATACTTATTACACGCCCGGCAAGATGGTTATGCGTGAAAAATAGAATTGTATACAATGGTAACATTTCAATGACTAAGATCAAAAGTTTATGCCCCAAACATTTTACACAAAAAATCTTTAGATTGATTATAAATGTGAGCTGTATTTAGTTCATTCAGTAATTTATAGTAATATGAATAGAAAGTATTAGTTAACAATATTTTATCCTCCACTGCTGGAAATAAAAATTCTATTTCATCAATTCTTGTAGTTTTAATAAAAAATCGTTTTTGTTATATATAACATTTTTTTGATTAGTCTGAAATTGTATCATTTTGCTTTTATGCTTGAATGTCATTCCGTATTTACATGGTGTATGCTACTGTGATTTATAGCCTAAAAAGATGCAAAATCAAAACTGCAATGAAAAATAGAGAAATAAATACATTACATATGAATGTCATTATTAATACAGTGGGGTAGCGTAGCGAGGCCGGTAGGGCGGCATGTCCCAGGCGGCGTTAGTTGAGAGGCGGCAAAATTTAAATTTCTGTAAATGTTGGAGCCTCTTAGCTTTAAATACCTTAATAAGGGGGCGGCAAAATTGACCCACGCCCCGGGCGGCTGAAACCCACCCTACGCCCCTGTATTAATGCAACTAAATATACAGGCTGATTCAAAATAAGGTGCGCACCATTGCTATCTCTGTTATTATTGATTCTAGAAAGTAGGTTAAATTAGTAAAGTATTAGTGTTTGTAACGCTGAGTAATATGCAATATACGAAAGAACAATCGAATGACGCATTTCCGAGAAATTTTGATATGTTGCTTAAAACGGATAATAAAGAAGTTATGATGAAGTTTTTATTTTGTAAAATGTAGAGCCGTATAAAGAATCAACTTTTAACAAAACATATACATGTCTTTGTGTTTGATGTTTATTTCAACATATTACATCTTAAAATAATGTTGAAATTAAATTTAAAAGGAAAAACTAAATGCATAATTTATAAATACTGCTCAAAGGTATCACCTTCATTCTCAATAAATTTTCGTGCCGGCCTGAGTATACTCTGGGTAGCTCTTAAGATTGTCCTTCAATCCAATTCGCGGAAAACCTCCCTAACCTTATTTCGCAATTCTGGATTCTGTATATCTGATCTTTTAAATTTCTCCAAAGAAGAAAGTCAAAAGGTGAAAGGTCAGGAGAGCGTGCTGGCCATCGAATTGGCCCATTTGTACCAATCCACTTATCAGCAAAGATGGTGTCCAGATAGTTATGAACTATGCGGCAGCGTGTGCCGGAGCATCGTCCTGCTGAAGGTACAAATTTTGGCGCATCAGATAATTGACGTTATCAAGGAAATCCTCTAGAATGGTACGAATAAATTCCAGATATCTCTCTCCTGTCAATATACTACTGTGGAACACTGGACCAACGACTGTGGAACCAATTAATCCGCACCAGAAATTAAAACTGAATCGAACTTGTGCAGCATTTGGACGTATTATTAATAAATTTTCTTGCGACCAGTAGTGTTCATTCTGCTTACTATTGGAGAAATTTGTTTCATCACTCCATAAAATACACTGTGCTCCATTCAAATTTTTATCACAAAAATTAATAAACCATTCACAGAAAGCCAGCCTCCTGCTTGAATCTCCTGGTTGTAATTTTTGTGAGCTTCGGTACTTGAATGAGATATACTTATGCTTTCTTAAAATTCTCTGAACTGACACAAAACTTAAACCCAATTCCTTAATAGCTTCAAAATATGCTAACACTGTAATTTCTACCTCCTCGTTGATAATGATATTTTTCTTTTTTTTTTTCTTCTTAAATAAGCAATCGTGTTGCCTAAATTCTGTGTAAAGTTTTCGTAAGTAACGTCCATCTGGTTGTTGTCGTAAAGGATACTGTTCTGCACAGTATTCGACAGTCCTTGAAGATACCATGGTGAGATGTTATCTAATACTTAGAACGAAATATAACAAAAACTGTTCAAGCTACTAATGATAATAATACCATAATACCTAACACTTAAAATTAAAGAACACGACACAAAAATGGAATAACCAACTTTTTTTAATAATTAAACGTGTAAAAGATTTAAGCTCAGTCCGTTTTTGACAGTTTCAAACAACATACTATTTGTTTTGGTTTAAAGTGAAAGAAGCCTACTATAAATTTTACATATCTTTGGCATGAATTAAAAACCACTATAACTTCTTTATTATTCGTTTTAAGACAATTTTGTATTAAACCTTTTGCATCATAAATTAAAATATCTTTAATTTTTTTTTAACAATATACAGGAAGTTAAATTTTAAAAAAATATAAATTTCAAAATTTCACCAAAATGCGTCATGCAATTGTTTTTTCGTATATTGCATATTAATCAGCGTTAAAAACACTAATACTTTGCTAATTTAACCTACTTTCCAGAATCAATAACAACAGAGATAGCAATGGTGCGCACTTAATTTGAATCAATCTGTATATTAGATACGTATGCATATGAAGATATTCGTTTCATTATTTATTTTTGCAACAAGAAAACTCATAGGTGTAAAAATATATCTGTACAATATCTGTTATTAATATTTAATTGTACCTAAATCAGACTTTAAATAAAAAGTGCTAATTAGTAAAATAATGTACAATACTTATTCTTAAATACAGTTTAATCCCATAATAATAATAATAAAAGTATGTGCACTGACAAAAATACTTTTTAGTCAAAGAAATATTTCTTTGCTGTTATTTTGAAGAACTAATTCTTTCAGTTAGAACTGAAAATTATATTGTTTGAATGAAAAAAATGTACTAACTGAACCATCCAGAGAATGTCTTTTTCTCTCCTGTGATATATTGGTATGTATGTTTGTTTTTAATATAATTTATTATTATATTTCAGCTTCAAACAAGAACTCTATTGAACTAATCTCAAACTTCTTAGTTAATAAAATGCAAACTGTGAATTTAGCAGGTAAAAGATCAGTTTCGCTGCCGGACAAAAGAAGTGCAGCCGAGGTCTCAATTATTGGACCGTTATTCTTTTTATTATAGCTCTATTGCTAAGTTATTAAAACTCGCAAATTACATATTTATGCTGAGGATACTCAGCTCTATCACAGTTTTAAACCAGGTACATGGGAGAACGCGGTTGCTGATATCAATAGCTTTTTTTTGTTAGAGTTGCGATTTACATTGCTTGTCGTTTATACCCACATAGGTGTAGCTGGGATGGAGTAGGTTACGGGTATGATACGTTATTAGTTGAAAGTAGGAGCACCGTAGATACTGTAATTTTTTTGTTGGATTTTTCTTTTTAAGGGAGCTTAGACGTTAGGTATTATATCATATATTTTTCTTTGTAGTCAAGGTTTAGGTTGCAACGTAGAGTTAATCCTAACCTTTCTTTGAGGTTGTATGGCTCGTTTCAGATTGTTCCCGTAAGCAAGAGATCACCCCCAGAGAAAGAAGTGACGCGGCGTTATGTCGCATGGGTGGCATTTTCGATGCTCCATATTCGACAGTTATACTTTTTGACAAAACCGTCCAGATGAAAATCGATTGTCTCACTATGTGTTCTTTCATTTTACAGAAACCTTCCCTCCAGTTTTTAACAATATAAAGAAATACACCCTCTCTTCACTAGACGGCTAAATAGTCAGAAAACTTAAGAACTAAAAAGGAGCAAATACCTTATGGGTGTAAAGGTAAATTCCATACACCAACACTTTTATTTATACTAATATTCCTCTTTTCCTCAAACTTTCTTCTACTGTATTATCCCATGTTTTCTCGACCTGCCTCTCTTTCGTTTGTGTATTGATCTTGTCAGCCATACTCTTTTCGTCAGTCTTTCCTCTTCCATACGTATCATATGTCCAAACCATCTCAATTTCTGTCTCTCTATGCTTTCTAAAATCGGCTCTACTCCTAATTCTTCTCTTATCTTCTCGTTCCTTATTCTATCACTTCGGGTGACCCCTTTAACCGCTCTTAAATACCTCATCTCCAACGCTTATATTTTACTTTTAGTTTGATTATTAAAATCCAACTTTCACAGCCGTATGTCAATATAGGTTTAAATATTGTGTTAAACACCGTTATTTTTGTTTTCTTTTAAATTTCCTTCTTTCTTATAAAAGCGTTGTTCATTGTGTAATATAATTTTATCCCACTTTCAATTCTGTTGTTAATTTCTGCTTCCTCTTAACCTTCTTGGTGTATATTTATTCCAAGATATTTAAATATTTCTACTTGTTCTATAATCTTTCCATCTATATAAATTATTATATTCCCATCGTATTTCCCTATTGACATAACTTTAGTCACTACAAGATATGCGCATTGCTAATCATATATCTTGTAGACCAACATTATAATATACTTTCCAGTTTTTTAGCAATTACTGATAAAATTATAACATTAAAGAAATATTTAGATTCTCACTGTCAAGTTGCTTAAAACGTTTACATTAATATTCAAATACTTATCCAACATATTTTGGATTATTAAATTTAAATTTAATTGGAAAGGCATTTGAATTGCTCGCTATTATTGTATGTTAAATCATACCCAACAAAATTTCTTTAGAACCACTTAAGATGTCAATAACAACAGTATCTCAACCTCAAAGTTTAATAAATGCAAAACATTTATTTGCGCTCAAATTTAAACATTAATCATATGAAATACCTCTCATTTTTATCGACATACATCCAAAGATATGTAGAAACAAAATTCCACGCAGCTACAATCCATATTCCCTGTTTGATGCATCTCGAACACTGGCATCAGAAAAGAGCATTTTATAAATTTCTGTACCAGGAACTGTAGGTAATAATTATTTTTGTTAATGATTTTATACTATAAAAATATAAAAATAATTTTCGGGATGCTCCTTAATATCTAGTTTCAAAGTCTCACTTCAACACCAAATGAGCAATTGAATATCCGATTTCACCCTGTATCGCTGTATGTCGCAGGTAACCAACAAGGAGATATCAAAACTTTCACAAACACGACCTAAACAAAAATGCTACCTATTCTTTAAAGCTTCAATTATATTTATTTTTACCTAGATCTTCCATATTATCGAAATCCATGTACAGTGCATACATATAACTATTAGTGAAAAGTCAATGTGGTCGTTATAAAAACAAGGTTCCTTAATAAACAAAAAAACCAACCGGTCGTTTAATACGCATTTTATAATTAATTAATTTGTCGACGTAATACTTAATTAAATAGTTTTTAATCTTAAATAGAAAAGGAGCAACGAGGAACCACAGTAACAAAAAACTTAGTTAATATAAGCAAACGAGTATACTGTGTAAGAGTGTATTTTACTTTTCTTCCGCTTAGAAAGGAAATCCTTCAGTGTAAGAAGGAGTTTGTAATAATAGATAAAAACGTTGTGATAACCGTATACCGACTGGCTACTAATAATTACATCTCTTCATAAAATAATGCACAATTACTCTAGTTCAGCAATATTCTGGCACGTTTATATTATTCGATCAGATAACCAGGAGATTGTAAGATCTATTGTTAACTTTCTCTATACGTGCTCAAACAGAACACTTACGCCTTTCGGTATTATTGTATGGAATTAATTATTAAATGGAAACTATTTTTATCATGTTCGTCATGTAATTTATCTAATAGCTTCATTATAACATTATAACTATGTTTAGTGTACAATAGAGGCTTGCAAAACAATAATTGTAATACCATTATGAAATAATATAATTAAATCAGAGCCTTACACTACTATTTTTGTAATTAGATACTAATTTACATTTATTTTTTGTGAGTGCTACTGCTACCTCTCTCATGTCAAATCAACCATAATTTATTAAATATGTTTTCATAAGTTAAACTACTCACAAATTTTAGATACCTACTGATATTTAGTATTAGCGCCACACTGACAACCCTTAGGTTTTTTTCTAAAGACAATTATGCTTTTAATTATGTATAGACAAATTGTAGCATAAATTCAAACAGATTACGAAATAAATAGGTATAATCTATAACCATGTGAAGAAATTAGAGAAACTAATACCATAGATTAGTTTGTCCATTCTGTCACAAAGCCTATACAAAATAGAATTAATTTCACAGTAAATTATGTTTAACTTGTCGACTAAGGGGTCCATATTCAACGGAGCGAGAACTTCATAATTTATCTAATAATTTATTTTACTAATATAATTCTTACGACCCACTACGTTGATATTAAATGTTGTCGAAATATCCTAGGAAATATTAATAATTCACTATAACATGAATTATGGTTTTGCCTTTAATATTCCGGTATGTTAAGAAATTATCCATTTCTAATGAATTAACACATGAATTAAATGTAAAATGCTTGTATAGTCTGTCCATCTACATAACGATTAGATTTTTGGGAATTATCGGGAAGTATTCACTACCTGGTGCCGCAAGCACCGTGAAATTATGTAAATGAGGTAATGGACCATATTAGGGGAAATTGGAATATTGTAAGCACAAAAGTAATTATACATTTCGTTTAATATAATCCATCGTTTATTTAAACTTTATTATTTAAAAGTAAACAATTTATATAAAAGATACCTGCAGCTGTATTACAGAATATTGTGATGGTATTTTAAATATTAATATCTGCTTCCCGCAATTAACTAATTTGCACGATCAAGATATATAAGAAGGTAATAAATAAAAAGATGTAGTTGAAGGATACTTGTTGCAAAGTACAAATGTTTAAATTTACGAAACAAAGACATTCGGAAATCGTTTAGTATCAATGTATTAGATTTAAGAAACGATGTTCGCGAATACATCGTTTCTTAAATCTAATAGCAAGTGACAATGCGAGAGAAGATGATGTTGGTAACGCAAGAAAACGTTGGACCATTGAAACCGAGCGGATTATCTGGAATGTGTACAACAATTCGAAAAGTGAGAAATATGGGATAAAAGCAAATACAAATGTTAGAATATCAAAATGAACAGGAGTGTCCTACGGGACAGTCGAGAAAATCGTTCAGAATAGTTTATGTAACAGAAAAATAAGGAACAACAAGGGGCAGTTGAAGAAAATTGAGTGTGTGATTTTGGTATTTTAAGAGAAATGTATCGGTTCTACAAAAGAAATGAAGTTTCTACATGTCGAAGTTTGTGCAACTCCTTGAAAGAACAGAATAGATTGCAGGTCTGTTTGCTAACGAAGGGGAAGGCATTTAGAGAAGAGAAACGGTTTATTTGCTATTTGGGAGAAACGTGGTATGACGCCCAGGATCTTCTACAGAATGTTTGAAAGAAATGAAAAAGAAGGCGATGGTTCGGGAATGTGTTCCTTAAATACTCCTGTTTCAAGAGAAAAATAATTATTATTGCACATGCGGCATCTATGGATGGCTGGGTTGATGAAGTATTATTGTCTTCAAAGAACGTGAAATTATCAGGTTCCTTGTTTGAGGAGTGGTGCGTCAAAGAGTTACTACCGTTTCTCCCTCCAAATAAAAATACCTTTGTTATAGATAATGCTAGTTATCATTCACGACACGTTATTAAAATACCTAATTTAGTGGACGAACAACCTGACATCAGTACTAGAAGTATTGCAATTATATATTAAACACCCAAAAGAAAGTTGGGAAAATTACCTAAAAATGGGAGACAACTCTCCTGCCTCCCATTATTGGAGTAATTTTACACCTCCAGGAAAATTTTCTCACAGATGTAAAATTACCCTAATAATGGGAGGTAGAAAGGTTGCCTCCTTTGCCCACTTTTTTTTAAATAAATTTTTCTATAAAAAATATAAAGAATTGCCTTCCATTTTAGGGGATTTTATTTTTAATTTCTCTTACGGAGAAACACAATGCAGTTTACAGTTGTCTGAAACAATTATTCGAAATAAGTATAAAGAATTGAATTTAATATTATAGTTTATCTTCTTTAAGAGATATATATTACACTAACTGTGATAAAGCCTGTATTTGCAATTTCATCTTTTTCTACAAATTCAATTTTTTTAAACAGAAATGTGAAATATTAAAATACGGCTTACCTGTAATTCGCAATAACTGCTGTTAACGCCCTCCCTAAAAAGATGGTAAACAATTTCAATTATTCAGAAATTTTTAGTCATTTGCACCTAGCCTCCAACTGTCAATATTTTTTGACACTTTGTAGACATATTTTCTGCAAGTGCTAATAACCATCAACGATTGCACACACAATCGTACATCTTTGATAAATAGTGAAATTTTCTAGTGGAGCTTTTATTTAGGAATGTGTGTGTTCGCGAAGACAGACCTTAATATTAACCTGTGCCGTCACCCGACTTAAATCTTTCAGATTTTTGAAGCCATTGCTGTAAGACTCCAATTAAAAACATGGAAGGTTTAAAAAAGCATATTACTGAATAATACAATGTAAGTAATGCAATATTTTCCAGATATTTCCAATAGAGTGCGTGTATCTACGCTCTATAATATGCACCGACGTGCTCTTGTGGATTGCCTAAAGGTCTCGATATTTATCATGATTAGTTAGTTATCATTTTTTAATACGTAAATACACGTGTACGTAGTTCGCTTGCTATTACTTGTTTAATAAATATCAAAACTACTTGTGAAATTAGTATGATTAAATTTCTACACTATGCAAGTCGTGCTATCTATGTATTTGAATTTTCTTGAAAAAACACCACAGATAACTTTTATCCAACATGTAATTAAAAAATGGATATATTACTGTAAGAAAAAAAAGTAAGATGTGAAACAACTTGTAGTAGGGATTTTCGTATCTCTTAAAACGGTCTGAGAAAATTAACAAATTGACTGAATAAATGTCTCCTCGATAATAAATGACATACTTAATTTCATTTCTGGCACTTATTCGTACTAAAGAAAAAGTAGAAAAAAGACCGTTTTAGTACCCCTTGAAGAAGTTGTATTTTAAGCAGGAGAGGACCAAATACTTTTTTAATTTCAAAACCTCTCTTAATTTGGTCATTCTCTCATTTTTTTGCACTTATTCATTCATACCCTGTATATAATAATAATTGCATCTGCACTTTCCATTATTTATTTTAAAGGTTACTTCCATATTTGTTTACGTTACCCCACATGTTATGTAATTAAAATTAACTTAAATGAAAATTACTTTCAATAGAGTATCGCGCAATTTCAAAGCTTGTAATGATAAAATTAAAAATGTTTTACAATTTCTTCCCGATTCTACGACATAAAACGTTAATGTTAATCCGTTTAAATGCCCACAGGTTAGCACTAGTAGCAATATCATTATAACAAATTGTTAAAAAGTTTTCAATTAGGCGTCATAAATCCACCAGCGCTCTGGTATGTAAGTTCTCCAAGAAACAGGCATTCTTACATTCTCTTTGATATTTATACTCCACGTTCATATTTCCTAATTTATACGACTACTGTAGCTAAATCAATGATCCATGGTAAATTATCTACTGCGGAAGATTAAAACTGCATCCGCAAGCAACGTGAGTTACCGGTGGTTATTGTAATATCTTTAAAAGCAATAGTACTGAAGTATTGCATTCAAATGCAAAAACAACTAACAACCGTTGTCGGCGCTAATACTTAAACTTTTTGTTGCTATTTTTAAATTTCATTTTTATTCACAGTTAGTTGTGTTACTTTATTTTATTGTGGGAGCCGTCTGATAACAAGTCTCCGGAAGCATTGCAGCCTCTCGGCTTTTCGTATTTAATCGTCCATTTCTTTTGCCCATTCTATTATACCAGCCATTCCAGAATTCTAGTACCCTGCACCAATCTGTACAGGTCTCTGACTGGTTGATCGCAGTAATTTGGTTGGATAAATATGGCCTGGCTTTTTGGTCTAGGACCTTGCATTAAAATAGAATGTGGTAAGCGTTCTCTATCATCACACAGTCTGCAGTTGGTATCCCTAGTGCTGATCCTAATTTTCTGTAGTTGTCCTTTTAGTGAACAGTGTTCTGTTTGGAGATCTGTTACAGTGCGAAGATGATTCCTACTGAGCTGTAGTAGTCCTTCGTTCTTCTTTTTTGATGATCTCTTAACAAAAGACTTTTCATAGATTTGCCTGGTTGTATTGTTCCACTCTTTTTTGTGTTCCTCTTTGACCAAACTTCTTACCCGTTCTTGTGCTGTGTTTTTAGACACTCCTAAAACAGATTCTGGCCTGTACAGCCCGCGAATAGAAATTTTTACAGTGCCTAACTCAATGTATTAGGCGTACACAGTTGTCGAATCGCAAATACCATAGATCAGTAACATAATAGATATGCAACTCTCTACTCTGCATGACGTTCCAAGAGGTTAGTTAAGACGAAGAACACCGAGCGCTATGTCAAAATGGATTGTGGTGGGGTATATTCAAATTTAAATATTACTTAGATATAATAAATATACTAAAAATCGTGGAAATTAGTTATTTATGTAAAATCATTAGCAATTTCTACTATACTATATGTCTGAATAGTAGAAGCTAATCAGGATTTTACATGAATAACTAATTTCCACAATAATAAACTTAAAAAGTGTAAAAGGTGATTAAAAGACAACTTAGAAATGAAATTCTATTAGTCTGATAATGTAATATATGCTTAAAATAAACATTGATCATAATTACACATCATGAGGTATATAAATAATTTAAACAAATCTGAAAAGGTGTTAATTTTCCATATACATACAATATTCATAATATACTTAAGGTATCAGTAAAAAATTGTACCTATTGATAAGCAAATATTAATTATAAAGGTTATTTGAAAAATAATTTATTTTAAATAAATATATTTTATCTACTTATCTTAAATTATCTTTTTATCTTTATTAAATACTGGACACACTATTTTTTAATATTATTATCTATATTAAAAAAATAGTGTCTACTCTCTTTAAAATATTATTAACAATTTTAGTCCATGTATTTATATTTAAAAAAGTAAGCGGCCTTATAAAAATATTGTATAAATTATGTTGAGAATAACTAAAATTGTACGATACATATTTATTATTTATTTAATAATTTGCAAGATAATATTGTTTATGCAATATTTAGGTATAAAATACTTTAAAACATCCATACATTTAGCAGAAACTTTTAAATATGGAGTATTTGGAGTTAACAAGTTATTTGGGATTTGCGCTGTACCCGTTTTCAACAATTTCCTCGCAATTGTTGCTAGGTGAATGACCTGACATAAAATTTATTATTATTAACTTCTTAAATGAATTTACAAACGCACTGCAAGTGGGTTCATATTCCCGACTCCAGATTGTCACCAAACTTCACCAGATTCCTCTAATATATTGCTCACAACGTCTTCGTCAATGTTACTTAAGAAAATTTAATATAATATACTTTTGCAACTATTTATAACAAAGAAAACTCACGATGAGGAAGCAATAGATCAGGTACAGTGTCTCCTCTAAAATTTGTCCTATTTTCATTTGCAATTAACTTAATTTTATTACTGAAGTGAACATCACAAACACTATAGCTTGTTGGTCTTTCATAGTTCATGTCTGTCATACCTGACCTATTAATTAATTTGGTCCAAACTTCAAATTTCTGCAAAAGAAATAAATATATTAATACTGGAATTTATGAAAATTAAATATTTACACAGATTTTCGTAGAAAATGTTTCAGAATTGTTTACATCACTGTTTACGTTTACTATTATACAGCGGTACTTAAATCTGCTTTTAATGGTAGAATCCGCCTCGTTACGTGCGTTTTACAATGAATACAATAATAAAACACCATAGTTTCGCAATTTAAACACGAAGAGAGCACAGGGAAGAGCCCTAACGAAAACAAAAACGCAAAGTAAAGTGTCTCTGTGAGTATCACGTATACGTCCATATTTATTTTTAACCATCAACAAATACAAATAAACCAAGATAACACCCCGTGAGTTTCGCTGTGGTTGTCCTATTCACTTCCACTTGCTACGCCCTACTCTCGTTCGTTTGCAACGGTATCGGTAGCGGCATCTATGCTTGATGAAATGCATAGGTTTTAGTCCGCACTGTAAAAATTTCTATTCGCGGGCTGTATATGATCCCTTTCTTGTTAGCTCATCGGCTTTTTCTTTCTATTGCAATGCGTACATTTTGCTCATCGCTTGTTTGTTTAAGCCGTCTCAGTTTTTACAACAGTATGTTACTATTGGTTTGAATGTTGGGTTAAACTCCATTTTAGTTTCATTTTAGTTTTTTTTTTAAATTAGCTTTTTTTCGTATAAAACTTTACCATATTTTAAATTCAATTATTATTTTTACTTATTAACTTATTGGATTATTAATAGATTTATCGGCATTTTGGAACATTTCTCTTCTTTGAAGATATTTCTCGATTACCTAAATTTGCTTGTAGACCTTTTTTTCCCTCCATGCCACTGTAAGGCGACGGCAAAGATAGCTTCCGCAATTTCAGTAAACTACCCAAATACCTAAATTGAAAATTTTTGTAATAAAACAGCGCGTTATTACAAAGTGAATTTTAAACGAGTGCTATTATGTACATTACACTTATACGTGCATACGTGAATTCATTTTCTCTCTATCAGTCACTCTAATAACCGCGCCGGTACACAAATCTGCTACAATTAAACTATAGGTATGCAGTATGCGGATACATCTAATTGAGTTCCAATTGGAGTGGCTAAAGCTTCAGACTAATGCCGGCTTTCGTTCGAATAATTGTAATAGTGACCCATTAAAACGTAATAAATTTTTACTGCAGTCTATAATTTAATATTTTTTCTTCTGAACCTCCTGGATTATTTAATGACGACAAACATGCCAGGATCATTAAAAGCAGTTTGGTGAGATAATTCGGTTAAGTATTGGCCCAATTTTGATTGAAATACCTGAATTTAAATTTCATTAGAAAGGAATTATGGGTATTAAGCGTATGTATGTGTGTATAAGTATATGTAGAGGAATTATCTCTTCGTATTAGTACTAAGAAGAAACACAAATTACACAAAAAAATCATTTATTGACGTTTCGCGCTTTTCTTATATTAATGGGAAGAGCTAGTTCCGCTATACCAAGTACTTAAGAATTACAATCATATATAAATGTACCTACATTGCTATGTTAATTTTGGTAATTTTTAGACTAAATTGATTAATTTATTGCTCATTTAAAGCAGTTTTAAACCATACAAAGGTTGTTGTTGGAATTTTGTCCACAACGACGTGAATGACTGGTTGCATCATCTACTTGATAAATATAAATTGTTATTTATAACTATTATAACAGACTATACGAAAGCTGAATGTTATATTTATAAGATTGTAACATCTGCCTCTAACAGCCATCTCGTGTAAGTTTTAGTCCCTGTTTAAATATCAGCTGGTTGACTGATACCAAATAACTGTTAGAAATATCGAATTATACAATTCTTTCTTTGGCCACGAAAAGACACGGTTGTGTCAGTGGTCGCTCCTACAATTTAATGCTACAAATTTCAGTAATATTCCAGTTCCATTAATTTTCTACCTAAAACATTTCGACATAATACTCATACCACATTTAACTTTACTTGTGGTATCTACCTGTAATGACCTTTTGGATATTCTCTATATGACTAGTTTTTTGAGAAGAGATGAAAGCCGCCTTGTACAGACCCATTTATTTCCGATCAGGACGGTATTTCCTTGGACCTGAACTTCGCCAAACGCATTCATCGTGTGTCTAAGTACTCATGCATGATATCATACCTGAAGAAAAAATAAAAAACATTAATTTTATAATTTTTAATTTTATTTAAAACTACTATATCCTATTAATATTTATTTAAATCTGAAATAGAAAATAATTTCATTGATTCAAAAGAATACAGGTTATATTGAATTTTTTATATTCAATTTTAATAATTAATATATTCTAGATATTGTGCTGAGGAAAACTGAGTAGTATATGTATATATTAGAAAAGAAGTTTTGACCCATGAACGTTAGGAAATAAAGCTTTTCGGGCTAGCGGTGTGTGTGAAAAATGAAACTATTCATTCTCAACACTTCATTGTAATTATATAACTTCATCAAGAAATGCTATAAAAAAAGTTATCTATCACATTTTTTGCAAAAATAGAAGTTACTAGTGATATAGGTTTGTATTTTAAAAGAGTACACATTAGGTGAAGATAATTAAAATGGTCAAATTAATAAAAGTGAAAAATAATTAAACAAAGCGTAAAGTATTGAAGTTGAAGAGACAATGAAATCATTTTCCTTTCAATGTTAATACTTTGTTCTTTGGACTGTATAGTCACTGAGACAAGTTATTCCTAATATCATGATGTAATTCATTATTTAATTAGCAGCAGATTTTAAGGATAATTTCTTATACTTAAGTGTGTTTACTATTGACTTAACTCTTTTTATGAAGTTTTTGCACGTTGACTTGCTTCAACTTATTAGTTATTGTATGTAATCTATTTAGCTGTTTGAAGTAGACAACCTATCTAAATCTATAGCAACTCCAATACTCTTCGCATCGACCCTGTTTATCGTTACAATCATGGAATAATTACCCAATAGTATTCATTCATTATTTTTACTGCACCACACACAATGTTCTTAAAGAAACTGCATTTTTTAAACTATATTTGATAATTTAAGTAAGTATAATTATTATCATCTCAGCTTTATCTTGCAAAACGCTGATATTTTCAGAACGAAGCGAACAAAGCATTGCGTTTACATGAAAATAATAAAAGATACGTAATGTAATCTAATCAAATTGCTTTCTTCATAAATTTATATCGTATAATGCAGCTTACTATTATGTAAAGGCAAACAAATTTTCTTGTTAAAATGAAAATCGATAATTTTCATAATTCCCAAATTGTACTGCGAATTATGGGGTGCACATTATTAATAAATATCCATAGAACCACCAAGAATTCTTTAGGAGAGACTGGAGATGCGGTCGTATGTTTTTGTTCTATCGGAATTCGCACATTTTATATTTTCCACTCATCCATTCGAAAATTGGCTAATTTTCTACTCGGTTGAGTAAGAGCGGGTTTGGTTTTATAATGTGTCTTATTCTGATATACGATACTGTTATATTTATTAAAGTTATTATTGACGTATGAGGAAGCAATTTATGATCGCGGTCGTATTAAGGTTACAAACAAATACCAGTAAAAGTAAAAGGCTTCATCTAATGCGCGCCTCAAGAAATATGAAGTAAGGATACAACTTTATTTCCCCATAAAATGATTACATTTGGCACACCAATTGCGCTGGTAAATGCTTGATTTATAGATTTTACTTTCCTAATCATCCATTTCATTTTTATGAATGTATACAGGGTAATTGATTTTTCATTGTGCCCCCTCACTACTTCCATTAGAATCAGAGTATTTAATTGAAAAAAAATCTCTTACAGTATTTTAAGCTTCTAATCAAGGAAGACATAATGCTATCCTTTGTGAAACAAAAATTGAGCGAATAACAGTTTAACGATTATACACGCTATCGTTTTATTCGATTAGAAATGGCGACGTCATTAGCTTTATACCTGGCTGAATCAAATCAGCACTTTTGAGTCGATTTAAATTCCTAACAATTATGTAGTACTTAAGTAATGATTGATGAATTTAATCAAAATCAAACCATCAGATTTTATTAAGAAATCATAATCATTTCATTTTTCTGATCAAAACTCTCAAATGATGGACTTTTTCATCTTAAAACTCTCTGAATAATATACCTAGGTATTAAATAAATAATAAAATTTTTCGTAAATTATAATTAACACTTTATAGGTTAATTGCTTCTATAGAAACCACTTGCCATACAGGCTATAAATGGATTTATATACAGTGAGGTCGTAAATGGTCCCCCCCCTCCTGATAACTTTTGAATGGTATGAGATAGAGCAATGAAACAAAAACCAAGTGAAACTAGAGATAATTTGTGATTTTTTGCCTATAGAGATACGCACATGGCTTCTGATGTGAAACAGAGGGCGTAGCTATCTTTAAAATTTTAAATAGGAAGTAATTTCATTTAAAAGCTCATTTGGAAGATATTTCCATTACTTTTATGGCAATGCAAACAGTTTTACGATTTTCGAAATTTTTACCAACTTATCCAAGATTAATAATTGGAGTACTTACGTTACTTTTTCTGTAGCCCTCGTATTCGCTTTTTTGATATAGTGTACAGAAACCTGTAATTACAGTAATCTGTAACATAGACACCTACACACATGACACATACACTGACAGATAAGACACTTTTGCTAAATTTTGCAAAAACGTCATATTGTAAAATATGTCATATTTTACAGCAATCGCTTCCTAAGTCACATAAAACCACAATATTTATACGAGGGCTATAGAAAAAGTAACGTAAGTACTCCAATCATTAATCTTGGATAAGTTGGTAAAAATTTCGAAAATCGTAAAACTGTTTGCATTGCCATAAAAGTAATGGAAATATCTTCCAAATGAGCTTCTAAATGAAATTACTTCCTATTTAAAATTTTAAAGATAGCTACGCCCTCTATTTTACATCAGAAGCCATGTGCGTATCTCTATAGGCAAAAAATCACAAATTATCTCTAATTTCACTTTGTTTTTGTTTCATTGGTCTATCTCATACCATTCAAAAGTTATCAGGAGGGGGGGGCCATTTACGACCTCACTGTATAATTATCACCCACACAACTCAATTTTACCGTAGAAATACAATAAAAACGAAAAAGAAATTTGTTCGTTAAAGGGTTAAACCAGAAGACCTATCGCCAAAAAAAATTAAGAGCAAACATAAGTAAAGCTTCAGAGTATTTGTTACTAGTAATTTGCATTAGTTTTTCAAAAGCAATTTTTGCAATTACAAATAATTTGATATTTGATGCATTTTACAAAATACATTTTTACAAAAAGGGTATTTTCTCGTGGTAACATTAATCCCTTCAGTACAGCTTTTAAATTTTTATCTTTCTAAAACCAATACCTTTTAGAAAAAAAAAAATAGAAATAATAATTACTATTTAATGTTAGTTCATAATTGTTATAAAAGTTACGGCATCTATTATGAATATAAGTGAAATAAATCAGTTGTCTTAACATAATTATATTTGTATCTGAAACATGTTATTGTTGCCTACAAAAAATCTCTTACGAAGTTTATAAGTACAACATACGTTTCCATCACAAAATATTATACCATAACAGAAGCCGAGACATGCGTAAACATACGAGTGCAGAAGTAAGGGTCTAGTGTCGATATATTCATTGCACTTAATTTAAACGCACTGAAATACACGGCGGTCAATTACTGCTTACTAGAGACCATCGTACGTTGTGAAGGTCATTGTATGTGTTTGTATTTATAAATTATGTTGGTAAATACTGCGAGGGCGCAGAAATTAAAGAAAATTCTGTAAGAAAATAATATTACATAGCGGTTGTTTACATATAAATGATCCCTTACATAATTTGAGAATACATCCGATTATACAAAGAATAGCGATAGTATATCGGAAAACAAGGTGGCAGTACTTACCTAGTTTATTTAAACACAACATGTACGGGATGAGTCGAATTCGATCCATGTATGTACCATCGCCGTCACTCATAATGTCCGGTTGTTGACGTATATCTAGGGGCGCGGTTACCGTCTACCGTTCACAGCTTATCGGGTAGACGCAGCAAGCAGAGGTCTTATGCAGGTGGCCTCGAGTACTCGGAAATCGTTCGAATATCTTTTTAAGAATTAAAAATCGTTTGAGATTATATCTAAAGGAGAAATGTTAGGTATTAAACAAACTTTTCAGTTACTTATTGCGTTTGATGTTTAATTTGAAAGTAGTAGATTTGTTTTTTTTTGCCAATTCGTTTGATAAAAATTTATACTTTTTAGCAGAAAATATTAAGTACTTGCTTAATTAAATATTTAATATGTTTATTACACTCGGTGTTGTCAAATGGGAAAGATACTGCATCTTTTAATGGGCTAATTATTATTTTCTCTTTAATATTTTGTATTTCTCCGTTTTTTTTTTAAACACCGTACATTACTTTCATAACATGCTTTACCACATAATAGCAATAAAATAGTTTGAGGGTTAATTGCTTCCATCAATCCCAGTTTTAGGGGCTAACATTTTCCACAGGTGAGGTGGTTAACTTCATAAATCGCAACTTTTGTATGAGCTTTCAATTCGATGCCGTCGAGAGCACTTTTTAGTAGCTTATCCTGCAATACCCGTTGTATGTCAGTTAGATGACAGGTAGTGTCGGATCAGTAGTTATGCTACACTGCGCGAATCGTCATATTTGGTCAGTTAGTCAATTTTGTCGCACAGTGTCGCGCTGCGCAGTTCTGTTGCCGCGTAATGCGTTCTATCTCATTAAGCTGGGTTTTCCTAAGAGCAGGTTTTATGCGTCGCGTCCGACGTAAGATGCCTAGCGCAGTACGTCGCACAGTGAGGCCAAACGGCCGAAAAGCGGACAAATATCCATATCTTGAAAACGGATAATTCTACTGAGATGCGGTTGATTTTATTAGAATCAGTGTGAAAAAATACGTTAGCAATGACACTAAATTTCAAAACCTAATTTGTTTAATATATACTTTATTGACAATGTTACCCACAAGTAGTTTGTTCTTTATCAGCGGGCAAAGAAATATATAGTATAAGATTTTCCTGACTTTTCTTTTGGACGTTTCAATGATACATATATTATTTTCTTCAGAATGTAATATAAATTTGAAAACTATAAGTAAACATTAAAGAAAATCACACAAATACATATTGTGTTCATGATGTATTGTTTGTATATCTGAAGATAAATAGATTATACTACAAATATGTTCAATACCAATCATTAAAATCTTAAATTTACTATTGGAAAAGAAAATTTTTCAGATGTAACGTTGTAACGAATTAATAAAAACAGAATTTTAACAAAATTACACCAATATCTAATAGTATCAAATATATACGTAAATTATAATTCATATGAATCAATTCGCATTAAAAGATGTTTAGTATCACTAGCAGATTCCATGTAAATAAATAATGCAAATGCAATGTATTTTAAAACTATATCATTACTCAAAAAAATTGATGACAAACTTTTCAAAAACGGATTATATAAATATTATAATAGTACAAATAAGAGTTAAAACGAGTACAAACTATTTATAGTTGAAGAAACTAGCAAGAAATACCCTCAAGAATGTACTAAAGTAGTACTATATCTATCACTAATATAAAAAAAATATTTATACAATATAAATAAAATAAAATAAAAAATTCAAAAACTTTGTCACAATATCAACTCCTGAGCTTCTACACTGATAGGAAGGTGTTTCTTTCTAGGTTCAGATCTCATGGATGTTATATAGGGATCTGGTAAAATTTAGTCGGTAGTCCTTATTTCTACTTTCCTGGGCTTCCTCTGAAAGTAACCCAATCGGCAGTGTTGCTGATGTTACAATTTTGGCTCCATGAACCAAAAACTTATGCACCGTTGAAGGCATGTGATACCATGGATACAACTGTATTGCCAACTTAGCCGTGTCCGTTGCACACATGGGGAGGACTTATCAAAAACAACAAATAAGAAAATGCAATAGAAGGAACAACCCAGTATATTTTTACGCATATACGTAACCGCAAATGAAACATCTGTTGCGGTTACGAGCGCGTACATCTTTAAAAAAATGCATATATACCTACACACATCCGTCAATGTGTAGTATATAGTTTTTATAAATATGTTAAAGTGCATATTAGTATTATACCTTTTTAACTTACTTTCAAAAAGAAAAATCTTAATTTCTTGTATTTTACTATGAAGACATTTAGAATTGAATTTGCAATCTTCTTTGGTATTTGGCAATTTACTCATTTATTTGGAGGTGTGGGATATTCGCGGGTGCGGATTATATACATATTACATATATTTACAAAAACTAAAATATTTACGGGTTATAGAAGGGTGCAACTTGTACTTGCGTGAGAGTTTTGTGCGCAAAAGATACTACAAAAACTATTAATGGATAAGTTATTCTGAAAGAATTACAATAATGAATAAGAGCTGTATGTTGTTAATATGTTCTCACTTTATCTTGTTGATATGTGTTATTTGTAATAATAATTATACAAATCATAATAGGTTTAAAGCATTCTTTTTCTTTTAAAACAAGTTTAATTACCTAGAAAATTTTGAACACCATTATATGCCGATAATTCCTAAATATGCAAGTATATGCAGATGATACTTTCAGGTTGTTTGCACTAATGCTTTCTGATTCAAACCCAATGGGTGCCGATTTAAAGCATGATAAAGCTTTTTTTTAATGCCAAATTGAGGTGGTATTTATTATGTAAACTGTCTGATTTACTTACTATGCGCTTTGCTCTAGCATTTAAGTTATCATAGCTAACTTATACTAATTGTTACACAACTAGAAATAAGTGTATTTCTTAGAAATAGATGATTTTTGCAGCGTGGAATTTTGTCTGCCGCTGCCCCACTGTGCGTCGTCCACTCAATTCAACGAAACAGTTGCTGTCGTTTTCCCATAAAGCGCAACACGACGCCAACTGTTTTGTTGAGTTGGGTGGACGACGTAAGACGTCTAGCGCCGTCTTACGTTTTACGCGACGCATAAAACCTGCTCCTAGGAAAAGCCGGCTATAAACAATATTTGGTCGCGCCATGCCGCGCCGTTTCACTGCAGTGGGGTTCCATCCAGTGCGCCTTAAATGAACCTCGTTTTCTTTTTTCCGAAAATAATTTGCGTCATCTTGTCTACTCAATCAATCATAGTTTCCGAGTAATTTACAAAAATCGTGTAAATCTTTTGAGGAGATTGTACCTCGAAATCGTACAGTGATACCCTTTCAATTTCAAGACCAGGGGTGGCTAACCCGTGACTTGCCGCTAATAATTTTGCGGGCCGCCATGTATAATTTTCTGACATCACAAAATATTTTTATTTTATGCATTACTTTTATTTCTAGTGTGATTTATTGTAAGATTTTAATTTGTATGAATGTTTCAAAGAAATCGCCTTACAAGAATAAAAGTTTGAAGTGAATACAAAAGAAAGGGACTTATATGGGGAAAGAAATAAATTCTTTTTCAGATAGGCGTTCTATATATTAGGGTTTCATTTGTTTAATCCCTATATTTTGCAAAAATATTGTCTGCTTTATCAGGGGTGGTAAACTAGAGTGCAGATAGGTCACTCACTACGGTGAAAGCAAGAGCATACATTACAAGGTACATAATCAAAAAAAAAAAAACAAGAACAAAACACTTTCAAAATTATAAATATTATTAAAAAAATTAAAAGGATAAGAGGTAACGTTCAAGCCAGATGGTAAAATGGAGCAGTTCCCAGGCCACAGTTCCCGGCTCATAACTTTTTTATTCATAAATATTCTTTAATAAAAATGAAAATGTATGATCTGCATTAACTTTTCAATTATGTAACCTATTTCATTTTGATCGCTTTCGGTTTTATCGGAAATATGATTAAATTTAAAATTTAAATAGAACCTCTGTATATTTTGGCATATTCGATTTTTTCTAGGTCCAAAAACATATAATTTGTTAGTATTCGTTTACACGGTTACTAGAAATTTGAATTTTTATTTTTTAATGTGTAGAGTGCCGGCAATATCCTAAAAATATTCGTAACCATAATACCAAGAAAATCAACTCTAATCTCTTGTTTTATACGTGTAGTAAGACGTAGAAAGTACACTAAAACAGTTTTTTTACATAAAAAACGACTTTTTTTTAAAATGGAACCTTATGGTCAGCGGTATTCCGCATTAATTTAGAAAAAATTCTCATGATACCAAGAAGAATTTATAATTCGAGTTAAAAGTTATTTCGCTGCAGATTAAAAATTAAAAATGCTGAGTGTGGCATATGCGTTAAAATTAAAGGTAGTAAGTAGGTAGTATCACAGAAAAGTTGGCTGTTGGTAGAATTAAACAAGAGCTACTAAATTAATTGTCAATTGTGATTGTTATGTGTGCCGAAGTTTTTCTTAATTATTTCATAAAATTTTGCTCAATGTTCCTTTAATATCGTTTTCCAAATGGAGTGAGTTCCAGCGAACGACATCTTAGTTATTTTATTATATTGTTTTAATAGGAAATCAGATGAAGAAAAATGGTCAATTTCAAGACAAAAAGTGAAAATATTTTCTTACGGTACCCTACGTGACTTTTTGTCTTGAAATCGATAATCTTTCTAGTTTTTTTAGTTAACTTATTACATTCAATTATTTTCAAACCGAAAGCGGTAGTGAAAGAATAATTTCAATGTAGTAAATAAATCACAAGTTTAACTTCATCTAATTAAGAAGTACTTATTAGCACACATCACTTATCACTAATCCTAACCTAATTATGAACGGAATATCAGCATTTTGTAACACTTATAATTTTTTGATGTTATGTTAATATTTTTAGCCAAAGTATTCGCCGCATTCTAGATTGAAAAATATATTTTTTTTTTGTAACCAAGGCAACGAAAACCAACAAGTAGTATGTCGGACTCGGAGAATTAGGTAGAATCCGAATATGCCAAAATATATTGGTGTTCCATTCAAACATTTATATTCAACATTTTTTAATTATAACAGGTTGAATGATTCAAAAGTTATGATAAATAACATGTATCGAATTTTATTAAAAAACAGTTGTAAATAATAAAGTTGATCAGCGACCTATGGGCTAAGACAATATATATGAAATGTACATGCGGCCCCTACCCTAGAGTTTTATCGAAATCTAAATTTTCCGGTTGCCGGTGTTCCATTGTGTGCAAGTGCAAATATTTGTTATTTATTATATTCGCGAAATTGTAGATTTTATACTCTTTGCAATAAGGTCAATGTTAATTGCTTCTCGAGATGCGAACAAAACGGCCAATTCACTACTTATTATCGTCCTTAAGCATCACGGCCGCTTTTATTGTTTCCTTTTAATCTGGTTCTGGCATCTAACGCCGCCGCACCGTCCGTATACTCGCGTCTGACGTTATAATACCTACATCTTTTGCGTGCTGCGAGCGCGAGCCAAACAAAAGCGGGACACCTCTCCATGTGATTATCGGGAAATATTTTAATATTTATTGAAGGGGCCCCATTCGAAACGAGCTAAAGCTCGAGTAGTAGGCGCGTACCCTGCAGCGTATCGAACTAATCGATTACATTCATTTATGATAATTTTATTTATTATAACGTTTGCATCTTGCATTGTAACGTCGAATGCGTACAATATGATTACATGTTTCGCTAGTGGATGGCATTACATAAACAGCAATGTATTCTACTTGAGAGATATCTTCTGATGTTTTCGCCTGAATCGGTACCGTACCGGATCGAGAAAATTTATATATCACATTCAAAATCTCACTATGGCCGTTGGTAAATACCTTTGAAGAGATAAAGCGGATAAAAGTGCACAAATAAATAAAAATGTTTTATGTTAACTAATAATACCGGAACTTTTGTAGTGGGCTTAGGTTTGAATTTAGTGTCCGGAGCTTTTAGGAAATCTGTGCGGTGTCGTAAAATTTTGTGTGTATAGTGTTTGCACAAGAAATATCACGTTGAATGTTGTGAAAGATGAACTTATAAATGTACATAAAATATAAATATTCAAAAACTTATTATATCAATTCGAATATTTACAAAATATTAACGATAGGCATGTTTGTCACATTAGAAATAAATGCAATTATATATCATTTGGATTGATCAAAGCTGCAGGTGGATGGACTGCGTGCTTAGAGAGATCTTTAAAAATGCTTTATGCAGGCATTAAGCGCGGTGTGTGGGACTCGCACCCACTAAAAAACCTCCATGTCAAGCAAAATTCCACCTCGGTATCATTTATCACATTCCTTCGAGGTGGTGCCCCGTGTTTAGCATCCGTCCATCTCCTGCTTGTTAGCGATCAAGATTGTCCTCGCGAAGGCAGAGACCCTGTACCATGCGTCCTGTCTAGCAGCATCACCCAAATTAGATTTGCCGGTGTGAGTACTCCGACATCTCGTTCCAGTTGGTCTCTGTGCGACTTCCACTTTATGCATTCGAAGAATGTATGGCGAGCATTTTCACAGTCGCTGTCCTGGTACCGACAGGAGGCACTATCCACTTTCCCCATTTTACATAGGTAATCGTTGAAGTACCCGTTCCCCGTCAGCATCTGAGTGAGGTAATACTCAACATCTCCGTGACCTCTGTCCATCCAGACTGAAAGATCGGTAATCAATTCGGCCGTCCATCTGCCTCCCGTATCCCGCCTACTTATTGATCCGCCTTCCAGCTTGTCTAGGTAGATCTGTCTTCTCTCCTTGGCTAGAAGGTCTATAGGGATTATTCCTGCTATAACTAGGGCTGATATCGTCCTGTAGGAACTTGCTATTCTCAGAGCTCCCCTCCTTTGGGCTGCGGCCATCCTCCTGTGGCACTTCTCCAGTCGAGGCACGTCTGTCCAGATCTCACTGCTGTACAGGAGAATACTCCGATACTAACATCAAAAGCCGGCGTTCACTTGCCGATGGCCCCCGAGGAACCGCGTCTTTAAAAGCCTTTCAAACACCTTCCCTATGTGTGGCTAAATGTAGCTGGCAAAGAAGATCGTCAGCCGTCCTGCTTCGATGCATGTTTGCCTGAAGGAGTTTCACGATGGCGATCTAGCAGTTCTTCTGGCGGCTTCCGCTCCGGTGCAGTCCCTCTGTCTGTGTCCGTACCTGAAGCGCCGGTAACAGGGTGCCACTGCCAGCTTTCGCCTTAGGAATGTGGATATTAGAAGATACTGGATGGCTAAAACTGGGGAATAAAGAAATAAAGCTTGCAGAGGAAGAGAAATATATACAACTTTATATCTTCTTTAATTCCAAGCTTATTTGTAATCGACAGCTTCAGAATATTAAAGCTAGGGTGAAGACAACTCTAATATTGGCTAAAAAAAACTCATGGAAAAGCGGGCCGTACTAACAGTAGTATGTTCTCAACTTTTAATCTTTGACTATTACGAAGTTTTGTAAATCACCTAAAGAAGACTGAATGTAAAAGTCTAAACCGGTAGTGCAATATATTGTAGTATGTGAAAAAAATGAAATAAGTTAGAAAGTATACAACTCAACTTATTTTACTAATACCTTTTAATATTGTTATTTCAGTTCAGCTACAATCATTTTTAGTTATTTCCTCCGTTTACATGTTTTATGATGACATCGCACTGGGTTCCCCTCAGGATATTGTGAATAAATTTGCTAACTTTTTCAAAAGCGCTTATGTTTCGTCTAATCTCTATCACAATGTGAATGATTTTCTAGTTCTTAATCATATCCATATTGATCATGTAACCGAGGATGATGTCATAGCTGCCATCAAAAAATTAAAAGATCGATATGCTGCTGGTAGCGATCAAAGTCCTGCGTTTTTAATCAAAGACTGCCCATATGTACTAGCTGTTCCACTTGCCAAAATTTTTAATCTAGCGCTAAAAACTTCAACGTTTCCCAATATATGGAAGATAACAAAAATTATTCCTATACTGAAAAACGGAGAGTCATCTAACATAGAAAATTATCGTCCTATCGCCATATTATCCAATTTCACAAAAATTTTCTAAATGTTGCTATATTTCTAAGATCTATCCTTGTGTTAGAGCTAGTATCTCACCGTTCAACATGGTACAGGGTGTTACAATAAACATGAAACGACAGATGTGGTGCTTATTTGATCGAATTTCAAAAATCCGTTATAATCACTCTATTTGGCGTTGAGTACCACATATAGACATGATTTAAATAATTATACAGAATGTTCACAAAATTATAATTTGTTTCATATTTCTTTATCCTTATGAGATACTGGATATATTGTTATGTGGTTGCATTGTATGTTGAAAGCCAGTGTAAAATTCTACCAGGCGTTAAATGCCTTATGTCATAGTTTTCCAGCCATGCTAGTTTCAATGCAGGAATTACACACAGGGTACATGGAGAAAAAAATGTATACTTGCACTGATTGTTCTTGATAGTTTAACTATTACACACTGTATATATCAACTAACTGCAGATTACGACTTGATTTTTCTACACGTCAAAGAAACTCCTATCATTATTATCTATTTGTGCTGTTCGTAAGTATGCAAAAGAAAACTAATTACATATTGGCAATAATATCAATTTATTGATATTGATTGAGTTCATATATTTTTATTCAAATACACTTCAAAGAGATACTCTGTATATTATTATGAGGTTGTATTATATGTTGAAAATTCTCGATCAAAATCTAATAGTGCAGTATGTTTTATTCCTATCAGGCTCCAAATGTTAAAGCAGAAGCATCATTATCTGGCAAACTGACTAGTAAACCATTTTGAAAATGGTTTACCGATGTGTACCTATTCCAAATTCCTTGGCGAACACCAACAGCTTTATTACTAGATTCTTCAGTTGGTCTGCGATTTTGCAAACCTCCATACCAGCCGACAGACCAAGAACTCTTCCTACAATTCTCAAGAAAAGACTAGACTAGCGCTACTGCTCGACGTATACGGTTTTCGTGTGTGGAAGGGATTCATCAAACGGTTTCTCAATCACGTTTTTCTTGCCAATATTGGCCTTAATCTGCAACAACGCAATATGATTATCAAATTGCAATCTTTGGTCCACAACCAAAGGTTACGATATCTTGGAGAGAATCCAAGATATCGTAACCTATTTCTAATTCCTGGTACAAAAGCGGTTACATAAAATCCAGACAAGACATATTTATTCATCCAGTGAGACAGTGTTTTCTTTCGATGATGAAAGAATTTTATCCACATGCTCCAATATGTGGGCAGCCCGTTTTTATAAGATATGCACGGTGTAGTCAGTATTTGTGTTTCCAACACCTTTTGAGAAGCTTCACTATCATGTCGAAGACTGTACATGAAGAATGTACATACGTATTTTATAAAATTAGGCTGTTTGCCCCTTACATAAAATAAATTTTTAAATCATATTTTTTCTAACACTGGAAGGAGGGAGAAGAAGGGAATTAATTTTTTTAAAGATAATTTTTTTCCGAAACATCGAAAGAGAGGACGCATTAAAAGTGTTTCAAATCATATTTTATCTAACATTGGCAGGAGGGGAATGGGAAGAGGGGGAATTGTTCTTATCGTTATTTTTTTTCTTTTTTTTCGAAACAGAAAGAAAAAATAGATCAGAAATATTTCAAATCATATATACTTTTTTTAACAGTGGAAGGGGGAAAGGGGGGTAGAATTGTTTTTAATGATATTTTTTTTCTCTTTTTAACAACGGGAGAGGACGCATTAAAATTGTTTTAAATCATTTTTTTTTAATATTAGGAAGGTGGGGAAGGGTATGTATTAGTTTTTTAAATATTTTGTTGTTCTTTTCGAAATATCGGAAAAGAGAGGACGCGTTAAAAATGTTTCAAATCATAAACATTGTCATTAAAAAAACTAATGCCCCTTCCCCTCCATCTCTTCCAATGTTAAACAAAAATGATTTGAAACATTTCTAATGCATCCTCTCTCCCGATGTTTCTAAAAAAAGAAAACAATTTGCATTTAAAAAAACCAATCCCTCTCCTTCTCACTCCTTCCATTATTAAAAAAAATGATTTGAAACATTTATAATGCATTCTTTCTACTGATGTTTAAAAACAAAGAAGAAAACATATCATTTAAAAAACTAATTCCTTTCTCCTCTCACCCCGTCCAATGTTAAAAAAAAAATATGATTTGAAACATTTTTAATGTATCCTCTCCGAAGGTTTAAAAAAAAGCAAAAATAAAAAAAAATGCTCTCCCTCCTCCTCCCAATGTTAAAGAAAATATGAGTTGAAACATTGTAGATTCATCCTCCCGATGTTCGGAAAAAAGAAAATTATCATTTAAAACAGTCACACCCCTCCCCCTCTCACCTCTTCCAACACTAAAAAAAAATATGATGACATTTTTAATGTGTAAGATTTAAGATCTCATTATTTTACTTAAGCTAGACCACTACCAAAAAGGATGGTATCAATCACAATAAATTCGAAAAATGTTACATATGTAGTTTGCAACCAGTACACATGGTACAAAAATTCTCCATAAAAAATAATCATCTAGTTATCCATAGTTTAACCATTCAATAACGCGGCGCTGAAATGTCCCGGCGCTGAAACGTCCCGGCGCTGAAATGTCCTGGCGCTGAAATGTCCTGGCGCTGAATCGGCGGCGATGAAACGGCGGCGCTTAAACGTACTAGACCCGATCTATATGTATTACTCGATGGCAAATAGAGTGATTATAACCGATTTCCGAAATTCCATCAAATAAGCATAACATATGTCGTTCTCTGCTTGTGGTAACATCCTGTATATAAATAGCTATATCAACCGAAAGAGTTACATAAACGTTGCAAGTCCTCTATTGAAACCTTTTTCTATATCTCACCGTTTAAAAGTTACTTTGGATAAACGAAACTTGGAGCGGATTTCAAAATCAAAAAGCAACAGAAAGTGTCCTCGACATGGAGTCTATAAACTGGCGAAGTTTCATTAGAATCCGCGATTTACAGTTGGCAAGGTTTCCTTGTAAGTACAACTATAATATTTTTTGGCATATTTTTCCTTCTGGCATGTTTTGGAGTGCTAAAATTTTCGGTTGTTATTACAAAGACACAATAAAAATATGTTTTTTTCTCGTTGTTAAAGAAAAAAGCGTCTGACGTAATCCTCTTTAGGCTACCTCTATAATCCACACCACAAAAAAATAAAACATTCTCAAATAGATATGTTCTGCAAATCATATCTCATTATGCTTTGCAACATGTGAAATTTCGTAATGAACAATTAAATTTCATATCTTTCTTAACTTTTCCTAAAACTCTTCTAATGAATCATTTGAAGGTATAAAATGGTCGCCTTGTTTCCTTTGTCGACACATAATATACAAGGTGTAGCATGACAAACTACAGTAATTGACATTTGGAAATCAGAAAAAGAAAACACGATCTAATCGAGCAAAATATACCTAAGTCTCTAGCACTTCTGATTACCCGTTAACACCTTGTTTATCATCAATTTTCATATTTCAAATAGAACATTAAAATTCAGTTAAAACTTATATAGATACACCAGTACTTAAATTTATTTAAGTTAAATTAAAAATATGTGTAACAATCGATCAATATTGGCATACGTTACGTTTCACCTTACTCAATCTAATCATTACTAATCATTAGTGCTACTGGTTGACCGAATGCATTATAAGGAAAATTCGTATACTTACGTATGTACTTATTACACTGAACGAAAAATATACACAAATATAATAAAAAAGTACATTAATTCAATAATTATTTTATCAAAATTCGTCCAACAAACACTTCTATCAATACAAAGTATGTGCGTTTATTGTATTAATAAATATATAGGTTCATCTATACAATAAAGAAGATTGTTGATGTAATGAATTTATTATTCACTTGATTATGAATATAATAAACATAAATTAACAATAAAGTAAGTTCATATTATATATGAACTGGATTATCATATTGCTAACCGCGTTACATTGTATGAATTAAGTTCTTTATTGCTTATATGAAATTGATACATTCCCTTAATTGATAATAATTGTAGAAACTATGAATTATATATTATACCTATTTATTACTAAAGTTTGCCAAATAATATAAACAAATTTCGAAAATATGCAGTTAGTGTAAGAGGTCCAAGTCTTTTACATTAACAGCATATTTTCGAAATCCGGTTATACTAATTGGTAAACTTTAATAATAATTAATTCGCTTAATAATACAACCAACTCCAAAAAAGTCCAGCTACATGAAAGTGCAATAAATAAATTTACTTACAAATACTATTTATTGATAAATTTTAATATTAGTATAAATTATTTATTTACAAATCAAATTATTATGTTCATTCTGTCAGCATTTCTTATGTGATTTAGACTTTAGTTCGTACAAGTTTGCCACAAGTTATCTAATTCGCTAGGTAATAAGTTAACAAATCTTAACGACCGTATTATAGCTTCTGTCCCGTTTTCAAAATCTGAAACACCAAATGATGAGATATTCAATATCTACTTGTGACACCTCGTTCCAAGCAACTTTAACTTTGTGGATTAACCGTACCAGAGTCCGTGGAAGATGCTGCAGAGTGGACAGTCTCCTCCCCATGATATCCCACACACGTGCAATTGTGTTTAAATTCGGTGAACGAGGTGGCCACGGCAAAACATTAATGCCTGCTTCTTGGAGAAAGTCCATAGTCCGACGAGCAATATAGGGACGTGCGTTGTCTTGCTGAAAAAGGAACGTATGAACGGCTGTCTAGATAAGGTAATAAAGTGCTTTGTAGGATATCATCAACATAATGGGCACCTGTCATGCTGCCTCGAATAAAGAGAAATGGTGATCAGCTACCATAGGCAATAGCCCCCCAAACCATTACTCCAAGAGTCCTGTGTACATGCCTTTCAACACCAAACCCAATATCACTCCAGGCCGGCGTTGTACCCTCCTACGACCATCGTGCATACCTAGAGAGAATCGCGATTCATCGCTGAAGACGACGTAATGCCATTCTACCTCCAAATGCTGCCGTTCTCTGCACCAGTTCAAACGTTGACGACAGGAATCCGCAATCAAAGGAAGCACTAATCTTGTACAGTATGAAAAAAGTGTAAAGATTAGTATTAGAATGCGGCGATATTAGTGTACGCATAGCGGTTTAACACGTAATAGCAAAGCGGTCTCGTAGAGCTAGTTATCTAAAGCGCCTATATTGGCGCTTTGTTCGCGTTAGGACAAACCAACAACAGGAAACAGTTTTATCCCTGTTAAAGTCACTAAGACAGTGATAACTTTGATGCCTTAACTTTTTACGCTTAACACTCGTAGATGGACGCGCTATAACTAAATATTTCTGTACTAGTCAGCTCTCATAAACAGGGTTCTCCTAAAAAAACTGAGATATTTTTTTTTCGGAAAAAAAATTATCAAAGAAAAAAGTTCACATTCTTACCATAGCTTGCTTTAAATATAGTCATTCTGGCGCCAAAAAATCAAGTTGAACAAATTATTCTTCCTTCTGAGTGTAACCCTTCTGATGTCACTGGTTGTGAGTATAAGACTCCTTTATAAGCTAAAAAAAGCTTTACCATCACTACCTAATTCTAAACCCGTCTCTACCAATTACTAATCATTAGTGAAACAACTTTTTTGAAATATACCACAAGGTACTGTAATCGGTTCTTTATTTCAGATGATCAGTCATTCCTTCCTCGCACACAAATCCACAAAGATCATCTCGCAAGCTTACAACCTAACGTAAATAAAATAAGAGTATTGGCTACAAAAACAAGGAAAATAAAACAAATGATATCGTGTCGATTCCCATCACAATTTACTTTTCCGTAAATGAAAACTAATAGCGCACTTAGGTACTGATAATGATAAAAAATATCAATTAGT
The DNA here is from genome assembly GCA_004143645.1 of Protaetia brevitarsis. Lineage (NCBI taxonomy): Eukaryota > Metazoa > Arthropoda > Insecta > Coleoptera > Scarabaeidae > Protaetia > Protaetia brevitarsis. Next base: position 141,742 of record RXPK01001843.1, read on the forward strand.
AAAAACTCTACCGGCTTAAAAAAGAAACTCTTCCTACGAATAATGGCTGCTCAAGTAAGTATACCAAATTAAATCGTAATTAATATAGCAGAATATTTACGATCTTAAAGCAGCTACCACGTATTCCACTCTAAATCGTTGCATGAGCGTAAATCAGAGTAATGCAAATAAAAACTGGTAGTTCTAATGACAGCTGCTCTATTAAATCGACAGCGGCTGAAACGAGCAAGCATGTTTCTTGCTGTAATAACATATGTTCTATCGGAGCCGGCTGGGGTTGTAAATTACAGTTTTCTTCCAATGCTCTAATAAATTTTAGAGCTTAAGTTGCCTGGGCTCCTGGCATCTGGGGCTTATGTATGTATGTATAATAAATTTCAAATATAAATCTAAGAAAAAAGTACTCTACGAACAGATTAATAATCATAAAGTATATAATTGCAGTATATTTGATAGAAATGCAAGCGAAAATTCCGATTCTGTCCTGAAATTACCTAGAAGTTTGTAATTAATAGAATAGCATTTTTCTTCAACGAATCCGAAAATATAAACTAAAAATTCATTACATAAAATAATTTAAGCCATGGTGACTAGTAAACATATGTATTCCTTCAACAATATGGTAAGATGTAATAGATATTATTTACAATCAATTTAGCCAACATATCGACTATGCTAAATATATCGAGCTTAGGATATTTTAAATAAAACTTTTACCAATAACTCAAAATCAGAAAAAATAGCGAGGTTTTTGTAAGAGTCCAAGTTTGTTAATGCACCAAATATTTTATTGCAAGTACAATTTGAAGTTATAAGTGTATTAGTTTGCGCATTTTATGCGATTATTTTCGTAGGTGGATCCAGTAAAAACGGGTGGTGATTTCTGCTTGTCTCAACTTACGAGCAAGTTTGTTTTTGGTACTGCTTGCGCACAAGTACTAGCAGAGATCTTTGAGTGAGTAGAAAATAACGTTCCATTGCACGCGTACACTAAAGGCCGATTCATACTATCGGTCAGGTCCCGGTCATTTTATATTGTTAAATTCACATTAGCGTGCACGGTCAAGCCACGGTTAAAAATATAAAATGTATGTAACTATAGTTGATCTGACCGTGAACTAACCGAGGCTTAACCGATAGTGAGAATCAGCCTTAAGAAGATGTTCGCTTTCTAAAGCTTGATGTAATAAGAGTAGTAAGGATGTGTGATATGCGTATCAATTCTTGCAATATACAATGACCCATATAAGTACATAAATACATTTTTTTTCGGTTAACGTTATAATTCAAATAATAGTGCGTCAAACTAATACCTATACACTTAATATGGCGAAATTGATATCATTTGAACCTGCTGTGAGCACCGAATGTCTTATAGATCTGCACTATTACTGGGGCTCGCGAGTTCGAATCTCAATGTGGTCAATTGCGATAACCGATTTTTCCCAGGGCCGTAATGATGATTAATAGGTAGATTTGGCTCTGTGGGGGTACTCGACAATCGAAACTTGAAATTGTTTAGACTTTATCTATCTCATTAAAAAGAAAAATAATTTTAATATCTCTCTCTTCTGGCATATAGATTTCTGTATATTTAGTTGTAGTCTGTACCTGTAACTCTGTACCTTGGTGTTTTTGTAATTGTTAGGGTCATCATTGACAACAGGAAACCTATTCGAGGTTTACTGAAGATGATCCTGTTGGCCATTTTTCTTATTATTTGGATCTTTTTGTCATTGTATTTTGCTGCTGCCAATAAAATATTATTATTATGATTATTAGTATTATTATTATTATTATTATTATTATTATTATTATTATAGATAAAATATTTCTGTAAATTAATTTCAGTCCATTAGTTTTGAAATAAAAAGTCAAAGTATCTCTATATTTTGTCAATTTCTTTAAAACTATAAGTCTTCAGATCGCAACAGACGTCAATTATATAGCCAAGATCAGATGGAACCGCATATAAAAAAAATGGAGAAAACCAGGTTTTGCTTACAACTCGCATTTGTATTTTCAACCAGAATTAATTGATAGGATCCAATTAATTTTAGTCTTTTAAAAATTCCACACTGGCACATTTGTTAACAGTAGTCGGATATAGTTATATATAAAGGAAAGTTGCAAAAATGCATAACAGAAATTGCATTCTTCGAATTTTCATTGAGAAGAATTGCAACGAATTATAAATACCTATTTAGCCCATTTAGCATTTAGCCCTACACCATTTTTAATTTTCTTTCTTCTTGATTCTGTGCGAGTTTTTTCATATCGACAAAAAAAATATTCAAAAAGAGATCCTTATTGTCTTGCACTACTTCTTATTACATAGCAGTAACTACCGGTTTCGAGCTCAGTGACCCATATTCAGGTATAGTAATGAAATCCGGTTAAAAAAATCTCAATTTGTAACAAACTAATTTAGCTATAATTGTGCGATATATAATGTAAAATCAATTTCCACTTAGAAATAGCGCCATTAACTTAATTAATTTGGATGTAAAAATAAAAACATTGTAACAAACACAACACATTAATTGGTACAAAGATCTTATTTTTACATTCAAATTAACTACCCACTGCATTTCATCAGGAAAAATGGACGTCGTGTTTTATTTACTCTTGTTTATAGATCTGTCATTATATTTATATACATTTTTAATTCCTAAACAATGTTTTATTGACAGCAGTAATAGGATTTACTTTTCCGTACTGCTGTGTATTAATTGAAGTAAATAAGAATACTAAACTGATTTTTAAAAATGAAGAAGAAAAAAGATATTAGCTAGCTCAACTGAAAAGACTTTAATGAACACAAAATAACTATTAATCTCAGAGTTATCCGCGCTTTAATCTAACCACGAAAAGTAAATTGTGAGTAAATGAAATCAGACTTTCTTAATTGCACGACAAATTGTAAAGGTTTAGAATAAAATAAAAGAACAGAATTTTTAACCCAGTGACGCTATCAAACAAACAATTTATTTTTACAAAACGGGCTTTACCACAATTGTGCAGAAAAAAACCCTGAACTGAAGGTTCTGGCCTAAAATAAAAACTGCACTAGACTTAAATTAGGACAATGCTATTCTTCAGGAAGATTATTCAAAATCTTAGAACTTCTATCCACGTGGTTTCTCAAATTAAAATAATGTAAGTGTGGACAAATGCAAGAAATTTACAAAAATGAAAAAACTAAATGATAGGAAAATGCTTCTGAGGTGATAGAAAAATTTAAAAAATGCGAAAGAAAAAACTAAAATAAATCTTCCTAAACAAAAAAATAATAATTGATCCTATATCTACAAAGTGCACACTTTAATATATTAACAATTATTACAAAAAAAATTCCTTGATTGACTATAATTAAAAAAAGAAAATTTAAATTTTTCAATTTCAAAATGCATTACAAAATGGCAACAAAGATTTAAAAATACGTCTACTCACGTCACTAGTCGAACAAGGAAGTCCTTCACAAAATTCGTGCAACGCAGACGTAAAACATTACAACGACAGTATTTAATAGAATACGCATTGAAATCAGCACAAGCCAACAATAGACATTTGAATGACTGGATTAATTCAAAAAAAATTATTAACACCACATAATTAAAATCATACAATAAACTCTTAAACTAAACTTGTACAAAACAAAACAAAATTGTGAAAATTCTCGGTAAATTGAAAATCAGCTGATCAATCAAAGAAATCAAAGAACCGTAAAATGCAACTTAAAATACACTTCAGTGATAATAGGGTTGTATAAACCACAGCAGTACGTCAGGATCAAACTAATACTCATGAAAAGTAGCGTTTCCTTGTCAATAATACACAGCAAGAATTAATACTGTTAAACTTATTAAATCTAGTGAATTAGTTAATAAGACCCACCTAAATGGAGTGTAATTATGAGAAACTACTGCCCTACGCATCTCCAAGATTGCAAAAATAGCCAATAAAACAACGAAGCAGTTATTGCTTAACAAATCAACGCAAACATATACGAAAATCTATCATTACATTGTTAATAAATTGCATTGATTCGATAATATTTTTTTCCCCGTTACATCTAATAACATATGGTAGTAGTACTATGACCAGAACGAAAGCCTGACATATATTTCGGTAAGATAATTGCAAGCAAGATTCTCTCTTATTTGAAAATCCATCACCTTTTCCAAAATTTAAGAAAATTTGATAGCACAGGAAGTAAACTTATAGGTGTTAAATCGCTAAGTTTAATTGAATTGTTATTTTTTGGTAAAGCAGCGATTATTGCCCCTTTCCAGATGCCAAAAAACACTTTCTCAAGAATACAGGAGTTAACAATATCAGCTGTAAAATAAGGGAATAGAAAGACCTTTTCCACCACACCCAGCACTGGTGATATTAGTAAAGAATAACAATATTGATAGTTTGAGTATCAACTGACCAAAACTTAACTACGCAGCCCATGTGTTTTTGGTTTGGTTACTATAATAATGTAACAACTTATTGGTAGTTGTATTATAATACTGGGAATACTATCAATGAAAAATTAATTTATACGGTTTAAATCGTTAATGGCAGAAGGGATCTAGTGATCTGAAATGACTTCATCTCACGCCATAAATTTTTACTGTTTTTCATCAAAAGATGGTGTTGAGCACAAAGCTAGTGTTGTAAAATTTCGTAAATATTTAAAATATTTCCAGTGTCGTACTTGTCTGGTTTGACGAGACATAGATCTAGCTTTGCCACTAAATTTAAAAATATATTTATAATGAAAGACATAATTGTTTAGTTCTGCGATATACTTTGGTAAATTTAAATAAAATATTACTAATGTCAAACGATTATTATTTTGCATCAAATACAATATTTTATATTACATACACAAATATAGTGCTAAGGTACCCATACGTTTCGGTCTTTTTTTATCGGTTTTGCCCGTCGTGTTAACCGACGCGACGGTCAAAACCGATAACCGATGCGCCCATACATTTCGTGTCGCAATCGATCAGTCTTAACTATGTGCTCGAGACGAAGAACGCGTTTAGGAGTTATCAGCTATTATGAAAAAAAAAATGGCTTTTAGAACGAAAAAAAATATTCGCACATAAATACAAATAAATATAAACATGAAGTAACATAAAGGTAGTGTATACATTCCTTCTGTGCCTATTGCCTTTCGCTGATTACTCTCAATCTTTTTTATTTACTTTTTAAAGGTTCCCTTTAGAGAATCTATTTTTATATTAACAGTTTTATTGTAGCTCCTGAATCAACTTCTTTCATTTTTTTAAGTAAAACTTCATAACCGGCTCTCGATAGTTCGCGGATTTAATTTTCCGGTACGAATGACTTATATAATTCAATAAAGTTTAACACTCAATCAAATTTCAAACATCTGATTTCGAGTAAGGTCAACTACCGAGATGATGTTTGAATTATAACTAAAACAAAATATTTCTTTTACATTTAGCGCACCTTTTTAGTATATAAAATAAGAATTATATAAAAAGAAAGTAATCTGCAATCATGCGTTTGCCTACATCAATACATCAACACAAAAAGAAAACAGAAATAAACAAATATCTTAATATTTCCGGTTAAAGAACAAATAAGGATTTTCTTACAAAGTTCCAATTGTTATTCTACCTAACCCAAATAACGATTGCAATTTTTCATTTTCAATTTAAAATATCTGCTAAACCCAAAGATTAGGTATAGAGAATGGTTAACAAAACTGAAAGAGCCGATAAATATCTATCGAAATATAAAGATATGGGGTGTTCCATTTAAGTTTAATGAGATAATTAAGAATCCGAGTTCTCTTTTGATCAATTCTCAAACCAGCGAAAATAGAAGACATACCAACCAAGTAATAGTGCGAAAAATGTGGTATATTTTTGTACCTACTAGAACTAACCCTGTTAATATACCTCAATTTAGACATAAAGATGGTCATAACTTTTTATACACTCAGAATAGATATGGCAAACCCTATTATGAGGAGGCTCGCAAAAGTAAGCAGAAATTGAAAACCCACAAAAAGTATAGCATTCCATTTAAAAAAATATAAGTTATGTGGGTACGACGTTATAAAACATCCTGTATATGTGTACCTAATTTTAAAATATGAAGCTTAGGAATACCTATACCTTTCCTTGACAATTTTTTTTATAACTTTTATGTCAGATATATCGAGCTTCCACACACTAATGCGTCACCTGCATATATACTATCTATTATATGCACAAATGGTGTATATGCACTGCGACGGTTTTTTTTTAGTTCACATAATCGCAAGTCTACTGTAATACAAATTTAAATATATGCATATATCGCATAAAATATAGGCATATTGATTAAGTACAAATTTGATATAAATCATAAGCGAAATGAACCAAATAAGCACGTAAAATTATTAGACAGTAGATCAACTGTTGAACGCACGGCGCGGCGCGGCGGTTAAACATGTTAAGTCCATACATGCTGTGAACTGATTGTACAAGCATATAAGTTTAAAGAAATTAAAAATGACAAAATTAATTTAACTAGCTCAGCAAATAAAAATTCAAAAGGGCGCAAAAGATTCTTAGATCTCAGAGTAACTTTCATGAAAAGTAATGTGGGCGTTTGTAAAATTTGACTTTCTTTAAAATCCCCAAAAAATTGAAATGGTTAAATCAAAAATAAAAGAACTGTAATTTAAGATGATATTTATATATATATTCATAAAATTTCCATATATAAAAAAAAAACACATTTAATTACAATCAACAGGGGATAAAACCTTAAGACTGAATGTCTTGGATTAAAATAACCCCTTCGTGAATTTACAATTAAAAAAGACAATGCAAATCCTTTAGCAAACAAAATGGTGGATTCGTTCTAGAAGGAATATCTTATACCACAAAAAATCCACGTGGTCTCAAAAATTCAAAGCAAACTAAAATTTAATTAAATTAACGTGGAGAAACAAACAAAATCAAAATGAAATTTAAAAATACAAGCTCAAGGCTTCTTTTCACCTACCCCGCGGTGATTAACAACAATTAATTAAAACTAACAAAAAAAAAACGGAAAATTTAAACTCTAAACGCGATCACTTCTAAAACGAAAATTATTAACGAGCCTTATTGTGCACAACGATTATAACCTATTAATAAACTGAGTTGCTAGATGGACGATTTTAAAATTTCAAAACAACGAACTACATCTTACAATAAAAATGAATTACCAAAAACGGTAACCAAAAAAACTAAAACAAAACAGAACTCCCGCTCGTCAATCTGGTAACTGAGAGGGCCTCAAGGTAACACAGTCATATATGTGAAATTAACAACATCTGCGTACGATGAAGCCGCAACGCATCGCAAAGAAAATACTAGCATATAAACTATATACAATACTGGTACACGCAAAATGTACAAATAAATGAAATTAACTTTACACAACTGAACAAATAAAATAATACTAACAATTAAATCAATTAACAAATCTTTTCAAAATAAACCAATATAGAATAGCGGAAACTCTATCCCTTCTCTGACAAAACAATCCGGACTGAACAAAATACAAATTTAATTTCCGAACCGGGTGCCATTCCACAGCAGTTGGTTTCGACCGAACACGTACCGACACGACGTACAGTTGTCCCGATTGCGTTCGTAGCGCGAACTAATTACCGTTTATATCTAAATCCAGTCCAAATTAAACATATTTAAAATATTCGCCGTTGTGATAGTACTATTGTACAAGAAATAATAATAATAATGTTTATTGACATTTACTCAGGGACAACATATATCCTTTAATTTTTATTCATATTTAATCAGACAACACAAAACAGAAAGATATTTATAAAGATAAGTATTTTGAAATAATACTTTTGTATTTAGTTTGGTATTGATGTTCGGGTTAGTTTAGCGTTAATAATTAAGGATAACATCACTTCAACGTATTACGTGCAGCAGAACGATACTATTTCCCAAATGAGATTACTTGCAAAACTTAATTCTTACGTTGATATCGCATCACACCTTTTTTCGCGTAAACTACATTTATCAAATGCTTTTTGTGGCCTACCAAATAACCAAATTGTTTTTTTAGTAAATGGACCTTTTTTGGACTGTACTACCAACCTAACCTAGTTACCTACCAACAGTAGCACTAGCAAGTTCTACTTTCTGATCTAACCATCTCTTTATTTCTTGTCATAAATCCTTCTACGTTGCGAGAACTTGGTTTCCAACGAAATTATATCTTTTTTTTTATAACACTAGTTAATAATAATTTATCAGCTTCTTGTTCTTTTATAGTTTCTTTCGTAAATACACTGTTTAAACTTATGTACTAGCGTACATCTTTTTAATTTTTTGTGTTTGTGCTACTCCGAAAACAAAACGCTATGTTTAACTGCAATTGGCATTTCATCTAAAAAAAAATTATGACGCTTATGATCGCACTCGGACGTACTTTATTTTAGGTACATACCATAACTGAACTATGGACAATTTTAAGATAAAATATCAACACATGCAAACGTCTGCAATTTTTTATAAGCCACCTCGAACAAACAGTTTTTGAGCTGTAGTAAAATGTCAAGGTATTTCAATAAATGACGAATAAAATTAGGTGTTTACTTTTGAAGAAATCTACCATATTTAATAAATTCGGTAAAATACAAATATCTGCAATTATTAGCCTCTATTTTAGTTCACAACTCGAACGCCTAATTCAAGTAAATTGACCCACTGTGCGACGCACCAAAATCATCGGTCTGTTTTGACCGACGGATTGGACCAATCGATCAACTACGATGAGGAAAATCGAAGTATATGGGGCTCAGTACATGAAATCTATTTGACTCATGTATCAACATATTTCATACATTGAGTAGTAGATGGCTAATTATATTTATATTAGCACAAGTATACTACTGGTAACTTCAACCAAACTTTACTTTTCAACTAATAAAAATATCATTCAAACAGAAAAGCTTTTTCGCAGTTAATTTGTAATTTTTTGATTAAATCCATTCATGATTTTTTCTAATTGTAAATGTAGATATTTTGCCATTTTTTTACTACAACTACCTTTCACATGATAAAATAAAACAACAATTTTTCTGAGTGATAGAGTGTAATGCTCATAATAATAAAATCATTCTATTCCTTGCTTCGATGTTTATTTACTCTCTACTCCGTTCTTTGTTGTGAATTACACGCACAATTTATTTGTTAAACTAGGTATGAGATTAAAAGTCCATGAGAAACCTAACTAAAACAAAACAATACTTAGAACGGAACGTAAGTGCTAAGGTAAAATGAAGTAGTGGCACCATACACACATAAGGTAACTAACTAATTTAATCGCTGAAATTTAAAGGAAACTATTGGTTTACAAAACGCATTAGCGCAAGAGCAGTAAAACTTTCTGTAAGACGGTTGTAGCATGTTACATGTTCATACAGCTCCGTCCATATGAATGACTTTGTAAAACTGAAACGTACTTATACTATTTTTCATCTTTAGATTATGGTGGTAGTTGTTTTTTTAGTTTCAATGTACACTGAAATAGAAAATTCTCAAATTTCTTCGTGGGCGAATAATACATCTAATTTAAATGTAAACATGTTTAAGATAGCACTCTACGAAAACTTAAGCACTTAATAAAACAATGGTCACATTTTAAGCAAACACAGAGACGCATTATTTTTATAAAATACAAAGAAATAATATCTTAGAGAAACATGAGTTTTGAATTTGAGTGTACCTTCGGGTTTAAGGGATAAGGCGGATGCCTCGGGAATATGCCGATACACCGCAAGGCAGTGTATCGAACGAGCTAGCTTGGGATTCCCGAGATAAATATGTGTGCGATATTGACAGTTTCACGTGATCCAACACGCCAAGAGTTCGGCGTGTTCCCTCTTAGTTATCGCGGCCACACTTAGATTCCATTAACGAAATATCGTAGCTTTTTAATTTATAATGCTTTGCTTTATAAATTTCGGCATTTGTTTTATGATTTTTATAAAGAGATAAAATATACATGTATAATGAGAAAAAACGATAACAGCTGTGTATTGTGTGCTAATATAATTATCGGAATTTATGGTAAATAATTTGCACGGTGGACGAGGCTTCAATAGAGATTTCGGAAAATCGCACCTGTTATACGTCAGCGAGATCTCAACGAGGCCTCGATAATGTATGCGAAATGTATCGAAGCCCCAATGAGCTAGCTTACGTTAAACCCTACGTGTACATCCACCATGAGGCGCTTCCTAACTTTTTTTTAAATTAAATACCCGACTTCTTTGTGATGTATTTGTGAAAACGTTTTATATAACTGCTACTACTATAACTTTAGACCGACCAACTGGTCTTTCTGCGATAGAGATATCTTTTAGAAGTCTAAGACTGATGCAGGTGTTTCACAACTAGGTGCCTGAATACTTATAAAATAGAAAAATAAACTGGATAAATTAATAAATCTTCTAATGATAGAAGTATGACATACTCGACCAGTAAAGTTAGGCCATTCGTTCACCGTAAAAAGCAATAGCTAGCGACTGATAGTAAAGAATTAATCCCGAGTAACTGGTCGCTTACTTTTCCGTACACTAAGGCCGTTCGTCCACCGAAAAAACCAAAAGCTAGAGACTAGTCGTAAGAAACTGATCGTGGGTGACTGGTCCCTTACTTCTCGGTACACTAAAGAAACCTAGAATCAGATCGAAGAATGTCATTGTCTGGTGAGGATATTGTTACTGGGTACTCATATTTAAAGATGCGAAAACACTAACGTAGAAGATCTTGTGTTCACCCGCATTTTGAGAAAAGAATAAAAAAAACGGTGGTTCAAAATTGCAAGCGAGTTCAAACAGCCGGTTAAGTTCAAGCAAAGTTACAGGATGAGCAGAGAAAGTTATCGTGACTTTGAAAGAATTGTAGGAACAAAGATAATGAAAAAGGACACTAACTACCAAAATGCAGTTGCAGTCTCATAACTTTAAGGTAGGTAGTAAATTACAATCAGCTACTAAAACGAACTGAAGCTGGCTGGCTTCTATAAACAATCTATGTTTATGTTCTATTATTGAGATATTGTTCATACAATAATATTAAACACAAAAGTTGTTATAAACTGGTGATTATTATCGAGATTCTGGTAATGGAGACTAATGTCTCCAAATTATTTTTTATTTTGTTGTCTCATAAATATAGTCTGTGCTGTAGCTTGACATGGATGTTGGTGTTGCATTATGCGATGAATGAAGAATATTGTCCATACCATCCAAAACATACTCTCGATTTCTGGAACTAAATCAGCGAGCGCTATCTGGCTGTTCGTTGGCTCAATCAGCAATATTTGATGTCTTCTTGCATTTTTCTTTCTTATCTTTTCCACCTACTGCTGGTTGTTCCTTTACTGTCTCTGCTGTATTTCTGTTTGTCATTAACGGATCTGGATTCACGTTGTTTATCTCAAATACGTCGTTTATTTGGGTTTCATTTGTACCATCATCGACTTTGTCTGAATATTCTCCACACTCCTCAATTTCATTTAACATGGTGTTTCTATTATTAATGTTGTCAGGCAACGGAATATTACTTAGTATTTCATCGTTATTTTGCACCTTGATATATGACACAATAAAGTCCATCATATTATTAAGATAATAAGATCTTTTTCGGAAAGATCCACTGGGTAACAATTTTCGCTTCGTTACAGTCCTCAAGTTTTTCCATTTCTCCTTGCAATTTACAACAGAAAAGAAAAGGCGTTCCATTAACACTCTTTAGCCTACTAAAGTTAGTTGTTAGACTCTCATTAATATTACGTCTCTCTTTCAGGTTTCTAGCTGCAGCAAATACACAGATCTATAAAGTTACTTTATAAGATGAGGTAGTACTATTAGCCACATTATTACGGAAACTGCAGCTGGTATTTGGGAAGCTTTGCATCCAGTCTACATGAAAGTTCCCTCTACGCAAGACTGGTTTCAAATTGCTAACCGTTTTTATAAACTCTGGAATTTGCCTAACTGTCTCGGCGATATAGAAGAAAAACATGTCCACATTTAGAAGATGCCTAAATCGGATTCTACAAATTTTAATTACAAAGGATACCACTTAGTTGTGCTAATGGCAGCCTATGATGCTAATGCATGTTTTACAAGGATCGAAGTCGGTGATGCCGGCGAAAACAGTAATGGAGGAGTACACTGTTGAAAATTTTAACACTTTTTTGACTAATTTAATAGTCAGGAGAGGTCCACACTGTTTTCGTGTTATTTTGTCGAGAACTATAGAAGTTTAAATTTGACGAACAAAGATAGTCAAGTATTGCCTATTGCTAAGGAGTTATTTTGTCCAACTAACACGTGGAATTATGATATACTTCTAGTCACATTTTATTTGATTTAGACTAGGCAAATTTACTAGCTGTTTAACTAAATGAATGCGATCTATTGGATGATTTAACACCGTTTTCTAAACACAACGTCTTTTTAATATGCAACTCCCATTTCTTAGTGCTATAATATTCTCTCTTTAAGACGTTTCCTCAATTATAAATATACAGAACCACTCATTCAAAAGTTTTGGTTTCAACTAAACGTACTAATTTTAAAATATGATTTTTTTAGACCATTATAAAATTAAGTGAATGTTTATGCTATTTGATTCAAATCTGAACTAATTACGTAATAGTTGTTCCAATACATCTTTAAGATGTTGAATTTTTTTTATGCCCACTGGAATTAACATTTAATAACACAAGGTTACCTTTGCAGATCAGTCACATTTGGTGGTTTGTTTTGGATATGTAATACGCAGAAACAAACTCGAAAACAGATACACGTTGCAATGCAGGTTGGTGCGTATAATGCAATACTGTATTAGATTAGGTGGGGTTTCTATATTTCTATCCGAGGGAAAAATTCTGATTGGTTGATGCTTTCTGAATGTCTAGAGAAAATAATAATCCTCATATCTGAACAAAGAATTCTCACCAAAATTTTAGTAATTTCTGTTCTACTAAACACATGTAGTCAATTCGTCTGGCAAAGTTTGTAAAAATCAACACTAAAATATTTGACTAGCGCAAAATTAACGCCAACACCGTAATATTTTCAACAGTGTATCCAAGACATCAAGAATGGGTCGATGGTTACAAAATGAGGAAAACTGATTAAATCTGCCAAATGACCGGACTCTTGAGCACGATCCAACAGGAGGAAATTTTCCGTTTTATTTTGTTGCTGATGAAGCAGTTCCAATAGCGAAGTATGTGTTACGGCCCTAGCCAAGACGAGGTCTAATTAGTAGAAATAGGGTTTTTAACTACAGACTAAGCAGGTATCGTAAAAGTATTGAATCTACATTTGGTATAATGAACAGCAAATTCAAAGCATTTCTTTCCACTCCCATCGCAACGAAGAATTTGAAAACCGTAAATAATATTGTTCGAGCTGTTTGTATTCTACATAATTTTATCAGAAAAAGGGAAGGTATTTTATATCGACCAACATTCAATTTCGATGATGGAGATAATGGGTTTCAAAATCCACCGGAAGAGTTTGATCAGAAAATTCATGAACCCCTGGTCTTCCCAAGTAGTGAATCTGGAAAGAATCTTAGAGATTACATGTCTGTGTTTCCCACTCGTAAATCTATAGAATGCTCTTTTGGAATGCTGTTCTCAAAGTCTTGAGTATGGAAATGCCAATATCAAGCAAAATTTAAAATAGAGATATTATTATTAAAACACTTTGTGTGTTTCGCATAATTTCATTCGTAAACATGATGGAACATTCTCTAACCCAACCAAATTTCACAATTTAGAAGTAGAAGCAATGATGGAATATGATATTGGAAATATTGTACAGCAAGATTATTCAAGGCCCTCTAATACCGCTGTTGATCTCTGTAATAGACTTTGTCAATACTTTTGTAGCTTTTTATGATATTCTTATCCAGCCAAGGTAAGATGGCGTATTACCTTGGCTGGATAAGAATACCACCAATTAGATTAGGTTTTTATGTTACTTACTGTAAACTTGCAGAAATATACTGTTTAATTTTTATAACCCATATTTTAACAATAATTATTTTAAATTTCCAGTAACCTGTAATTGGATACTGAAAATTATTATGTAGTTACCTGACTTCGAAACTTCCCTGACAATACTTTTCCTAGCCCGATCTTAAGCATTTTTGTTACTATATTGTGCACAAGTATAATCATACAAAGATCTTTGATTTTCTATCAACTGAACAAATAAAATCCAGGCAGTCCTTCATATTGTTTCTAGAAGAAACATAAATATGATAAAAATAAAGCACACGTTAACTTTGCAAACATAACAACGCTTATAACTGATGCAGGTATGATAAGAAATATGATGACTCAGTTGAGTGAGTGCGTATTTGTTCAAATGCTTTGGTTTTAAACAAGTAAGGTATCATTTGCAAATTGCGTATATTTATCACCTGTCATATCAGTTTGATGAGCACCCCGCCTAAAACACCCCAGTTTTAGAGATTTGAGGTTAACAATTATTTCGTACCTACCTTTCGTACCTTTCTTTATAAAATATTTTAAAGTTTCTGACACTTCCGGTTAAGCGGAAGTCTCCACAAAGGAAAATATATACTTATTACAGATTATCGGGGTGTATACAGAAAGAAAAAATATACTGAGTAAATTTTATATGGTAAAATAAATATTAAAAGAATTAAAATGCAACAGTTACGGGAATCCTTTTTAGGAAATGTGTTTGAAATTTATTGTTGAGAACTATAAGAGTGGAACTCTACGGAAGTTTATCTAATTGAGTAGTATTTCACCTTATTTTAACATCGTAGCTGTGATTTTTTTTCTGTATACGGTACTTTATTGTATCGATAAAGTAACTTAACAAAAGTAGCTAACAAAAATTAAATCGACCATTGAAGATATATTTATATATTTTGCTTACAGATAATGTTATCATACTATGGAGCTATGAAGTTTTACTTTATATTTCATATTTCGAAAAACTTCTCTCTTCGAGGTGCGGAGACGATGATGAAGTTCTTTTCTCAATTTTCTCCCTTACCATAATCCAGCCATGATTCATTTTTTCTTCCCTTGGTTTTCCTTAAATGAATTTTCTTATTTCCTCAATTCTCCGTTTATTGCCAGTAGCTCAATAGTTTCCATCGCATGTATAGGGGGCGTTTAATAACTTGGGCGTTTCGATTATACGAGAGAACGTCCGTTCGTTGACGGTCATCACGCAGTACGTCGCGAAAAAGTCTGTAAGCATCATTGATTATCGTCGACCGCGCGATCTCGTCGATAACAGCAATCACTTGGCTACTTTAAAATGAACATCCATCCAGAAATTGAATAACTGTAATAAGCACGCCGTTCGTGGAGTGGCGGAGAAATAGCGCTGCTACCGTTCACCTCTTGTCCTTCTCCGTGGTATTTACGTACCGCAATTGCTTCGGCACTTGGCGAAGGCTCAGGAATTGAGCACATATACTTAAATCCGATCTTAATGGTCTTCTGTTCTTGCTCTCCTTTAATAACTGCATGAATATCTACCCATGTGCGGCTTTGTATAGTTTACGACTAGACTACGTGTAATGAGCGACTATTTCTTCTTCTCTCGATCGAACTGCCGTAAAAATAAGCCGTGTTCAAATATGCTAATATCGCGCTAGGAGTAATAAGAAACGATCGTAATTTTCAAGAAGCGAACTGTGTATAAGAAATACATAGGTAGGAATGGTCCTTTTTTCTCATTTTTAAAGTAGCAAACAAGTAGGTTTAATGATCAAGACGTAAATAATAATCTAGTGGAAACGGTGTCTTTACCTAAAGGAACTTATTTATTTTACTTGTTTGCAATATGCTCACAATGGCATATGAAACAATTTCCACTTCATTAAACTTTATCGTCTATGCATTGTACGTAAAGTAACCCAGGGAGTAGCACCTACAACATCTATCAAACAATTTACAATTCCATTATTTCTATTTCCAATACGTTTTGTTAAATGCACTTCTCTTTCTGGTGCATTCTAAAAAAAAAAGAAGATTCAAATACATAAGTAGACATTCAAAAAAATCATGCATCATTATTTTTGCAGATTATTCTTTTCATTTACATCTATCTTTGTACCCAAAGTATGATTTATGAATCCTTATGGTTCCATCTGCGTCTCCAATATCCATCCACAGTCAGACTTCTAATAATAAATATTTTAAGTAGTTCAAAATGTGAAACTAATTTAAAAATAATAATAATATTAACGTACGGAATTTATATAGGATTTTAAAATGATTAGGTAACTTGTTATAAAGGTTGCACCCGTTAGTTTTTTTTCTTCTTAATATAGCCATGTTATGTTTGGGAGAAAACAGAAAAAAAACTGCTGTCTGGTGCCACTGAAACCTGTTGCTGTAAGTTATAATAAGTACATAAGTAGTTCAAAATGTAAAACTAATTTAAAAATAATAATAAAAATAATAATAATATTAACGTACGGAAAATTTATAGCATTTTAAAATGATTAGGTAATTTGTTATAAAGGTTGCAACCGTTAGTTTTTTTTCTTCTTAATATAGCCATGTTATGTGATAACAGAAAAAAAAACTGCTGTCTGGTGCCACTGAAACCTGTTGCTGTAAGTTATAATAAGTACATATACAGAGTGCATATTTCCCCGTACCGCAGCACGGATTAGATTAGATTATATTAGGGTTGGGATGGCCACGGACCTGTTTCACTGCGATCTTTTCAGATCTATTGTAATCCTCTTTTGTCTTAAAAGATGCTCTCTAATTTTGCCCTCTCAGTTAGGCCTATCATCTTTGAAAGAGACTGTTAGGACATTTTTAGAATTATTTTTAGTTTTAATAATTCATGTGCGACCCCAAATCAGTTCCGAGCATAAGGTGCGAAGCGCGCCCGTAAAAATATAACGTAAATAGTAAAGTGCATCGCGCGTCAGAAACTTCCGTGGAGCGCGCGGTATCGTGCAGCGGAAAGTATCACTAGTGCGGCAGTATACTTCTACGGACGGTGAGATCGTCGCCAGTCATCAAGGGACGGCCGGCAGGCATCATTGGGTTCCCGAGAGCGAGCCAGTCGGCAGCAGCGGAGAATGGCCGCCGTCAAGGCCAGACGTAGAGGGCGTACCAAACGCACTCCCGGATCGGAGCGCTTATATAAGGGACTAGGTAGTCAAAGTTGAAATAGTGTCCGGCGCGGCGGCTGTTGCGCGCTGTTTATAGCGTTGTTATCAACGGTCGTGCCGCTGATAACAAGCTACGACGTCGGATACACGAGGTCCAACACATCACAGCACGTGTACGGTGAAAATATTTCGGCTAAATGTATACAAATGATGAACCCTACTGTGACATTATGAAGACATTTAGTTGCGAGAATTTTATGTGTAAATATTTGTATATATGTTTAATTTAATTTCATTTCTCTTTGGTTGTACCAGGTTAATGTAATAAAATAAAATAAAACATTCTTTTTACGTTTCGACAACTATATTGGCTAATTCATAAAACATTAAAAGTCATTAAATTTTGAAGACTAAAAATTAAAAACTTAAAGGCATTGTTTTAGCAGATAGAAATGATTACTTGTATGTAATATGTTAGAATTTAAAATTACTAGGTTTGTTTTCGTTGTTTACATGGTGAGAGTTTTACAAGCAATGTATTGTATATATGTATATATCTGTATTATATGAGAATATATATGTATGTTTATTGGAAAAATAAACGTCTAAAAAGATTGACTAGCCTCTTCAGTGTTTCCCACCCGGCGTATCGGTCTACAAACTGGTAGTACCCTAATAGAGATTTTGTTGTGGGGTTCTCCACACCCATTACTAAAAACTTTAATTCTCGTCAGATCGTCACATTCACACAGCACATGAATTGGTGTTTCTTCCTCCTCCTGGCAGAATCTGCAAGTAGCGTGATCTTCCAGGCCTATATTATATACATGGATGGCTATTCAGTCTACAGTGACCAGTCAGCAGAGCTACGATCATTTTGACCGTCTTCCTATCGTTACTCATTAGATCCATAGTAAATTCAAGCCTCTGTTCCTTTAGAAATTCTTTCTGCTTGTCTCTACCCAGTGACTTTTGCCACCATTCTCTGGACTGATTATGTATTCATTCATTGCTGGATTTTTTAAATTTGCGATATGGTAGTGCTAAAAGAAGGGCCAGCTCCAACGAATACGCTTGACGAACCTCGCTCGACCAGCTCGTTCGGCCGCCTCATTACCCCTCACAGCCCGAGTGGCTAGAAACCCAGGCCAATATTAATTTCCTTGGAATCCGCAATGCGATATCGACTCTCATTAAGGCGCTTACGCAGTTTCAAGTAAGTCTTTGACCAAACCATGCCCTAACGTATTTCGCCTATTTGACATATGGAATCCCTTCACTTCCTATCACTAGTGGATGTAGACCTTCTAGTGTTCTTCTTCTTGTGAACGTGACAGCTCGTGTTTTCTGAGCATTGACTGATAGTCGCGCGTATTTACAGCATTCGTCAACCGTATTTAGAACGGTTTCCATTCGGTCCACCAAAACTTTGAAATCGCCCTCTAACGATTATTGTAAGGTCGTCAGCATACCTCAGGCAAGGAAACTCCTTTCCGGTCAGCTTCCGGATTAGGTCCTCTACTACGGTAGACTACCACATGGGAGATAAAACTCGCGGGCGCTAAAAAGGCGCTTTCCTCCCGCCTCCGCTTCAATGGTAGCCTCACCAATTGTGGATCTAATTATCCTCCTTTCCAACCTGGCTCTTACACACTGCAAAAGCTTCGGTACGACCCCTTTTCTCCGTAACGCCTCGCTAATTGAATTTGTGGTATCATTATTAAAGGGGCACATAAGGTCTTTGGCCGAGTTGCCCTCTTCAGGTCTACCCGCCCATGGACATGAAACAAAAAATCATTCTTAAATGCTCCCTAGATGTCAAGGAACCATTGAGTGGTTGTTCTCAGCGCTATCCACCAACCTTTCGAGAGTTTTGAATGAAAAGGAGGACAGGTTCATTGGTCGACTTCGGCGTTTGATCGGTGATATCTTAAATGAGTATACTAACCTCACCTTTTGCATGTTCAATGCAATTTCGTTTTGGCCTGTCTTCTCTTCGCAGAATTTTCTCCATGAGTCCTATTTTGCCTTACGGATTTCTTTGTTGTACTGTGTCAATTTACTTTTGCATATATCTCAGGTATGATCGGATTTGGCATTGTTGAATAGCCTACAAACCTCGGCTCTTAAATTTTCTAGGTTCCTACTCCACCAAACTGTTTTTATTCCTTTATAACGTCTTGTTCTTTCTGGACAGTTCTCCATGTACGCTGCCATAATGGCATCATGCACTTGGTCTGCCGCTAGTTCTAGCCTTATATTCCCCCACCAGTGCTGTACCACCCTCGAGAGATTCCCTTTGAGATGTTACGTATCCTTGCCAGTTTGTCTCTCTTGGATTTCTGTACTTGGCCTCGGTGACAATGACATTCAGGTTAAATCTTGTGTCGATAATCTGAATAGGATGGTTCTTCCGACACATCCCTCAATGGTCAATCATCCTATCGGAGCATAGCGTAACGGCCGCTCTGGATTTTGTAACGCAAGTTGGCTCTTTGTTTACATTGACCACATCCAACCCTTCTGAAAAAATAGAGGCCCTATCCTCTCGATATGCAACTGTGGTACTTGTTGTCCTCGTCGGGGAAGTAGGCCGAGCAGATTATGCAGCTTCTGGTTCCTTCCTCCGTCTTGCCTGTAAGGATACATGTAGTCACGTCATCGGTGCAGAGCATCGGGATTAGTGTACACGTAACCCTTAAACCGTGTGCAATGCATATTCTTGGCTTTACAAACCTAGAATTGTACAACACTTCACCTGGCGGTTCCTGCAGTAATGCCACATCAAGACTTTAGTTGTGGAACCTCCTAACAAGAGTTGCTGACGCAGCTTTTGCGTGCTGGAGGTTCGCCTGCAGAGCCTGTATCTCCCTCTTCCTTCCTATGAAGAGGGTTCTCCGACGGCTTCACCCCCCTTCCTAACCTCCTTCCCCCAAACAGCCTTGTGTACCTCCATTGGAACAGCCACCCGCAAGATGCCGTCTGAAGCGGCTAATTCCGCTCTCCAGAAGGGTAGCGTCAATAGCGACCTCCATTCCCATAGGCGCCATATGTTTGAGTTCTGTTGGCTCGTTCGAGCAGGTGGCCCTATCCTCGCGTATCTGCTCTTACCCCAGGCTGCCCTTCTTTGACACGAAAATTTTCCTAGATCAAAGTGCGGCTGAAGGTCTAATTTCCTCCTTAAGTATAAGGAGTCGGCAGAGGAGTTAAAGAAATTGGACCTTCAGCTGCATTTTGGTCTAGGAAGACCAAAGTGTACAGTGTGCCTTTGTTCCCCTTGTTGGAATTAGAAACGGTCCAAAGGTTCGGATAGTTCATGGACCATCAGTCCCGTTAGATGGCTCATGATTCCCCTATTTCCTACTTTACGTTGTAGAACTACCCGGGTTACTTATAGTTGTTTAATCACCTCAAGTTTGGTAAAGTTTGCTTTCGATTTCACCGAAAATTGTAATAAACTAAACTTCATTTCGAAATAAGATCAATTTAAGTTCAATTCTGAGGATGCCAACACAATTGACGAAATACGTACCTACTTTTTCTGTAGTTGTAGTGAAAAAGTATGATATGGTTGCTAAATCTACTTACCAATTTGTTATGGAACTGGTGTATGAGTTGACATATTTTGATTTCAATAATATTATGATAAGATTTGTTCCATTGATGCCTGCTTTTCAATTTTGATACTCAATACTACTCAAATTCTGTTATTATTTGGTTTTACACATACTCATATGCTAATGTATTAGATCATATGCAGAGTGACAAGAATCATCAATATTTATATTTGACTGAAATTTTGAATGGTTGATATGAAAACCCAGTTACTGTTATTAATTTAAAGCTAAAGGCATTATCTATAAAAAATATAACATGAATATGGTAAAATTCAACCAATTCAAAGAACGTAGCTACAGTCCTAATACAGTACCAGTGGTACAGTGGTGTATATACTACTAAACATGATTAGTGTCTTAGCAAGTTAACTACATTATGTACCGCTGAAAACGAACGGCTTACGCAAACATACTTACAGGTATCTGCGTGTGTGTGAAACGTGAAACACATGCCTATTCCGCATAAACTGGATTTCTTACAGAAACACAGACACTACTAGGACTAATTACAGTAAGCATTATTGACTGTCAGTCACTCCACATGCTCTCTCGACGCAGAACATGAAAAAGCAATATTTTAAGGCGAATACAGTTCGAAGATACTATTACATTGGTAGAAGTGCTTGAGAACCTGAAGACTTAATTATGAGTCAGGAATTATTATCCGACACTGATTATTAGCTATTTTAACACAATTTTGCAGAGATACAAAAACGAAAAAAAAAATATCAGTTAATGAAATATTAAACTACACTAATTTTTACACTTGGTTAATATGCTAACACATACACCGTGTTCCAGATCATTTCTTCACTATCTCTCCACTCGATCTATTCAGCAAGAATACGAAAATCTCTTAGATATATTTTCATGTTTCGGAAACGCTTCGTTATACTGGAAATTGGTAACGACGACTTTGCTTGAAATAGAATAGATGCTTTTCTTCCAACTAAATTAATTTTACGGCCTGTTTAAAGATATTTTGTTTAAAGAAAATTTTACTTTATTGTGATCTATCAGGCTATTCAGTTCTCGAATACATTCCTAAACCAGTCTTGATTGTATTTTGGGGTTCACTAGAGCTCCCTTCATCGCTTGGCTATCTGTTGCAATATCAATCCGCTTATTTTTAGAAGCCCTCTGATTGATTGCATTTGCACAATGCAATATTGCATACTATGTTATGTATACAAGCTGAGTTTTTTATCTTGAGACAACGGAATATCTCTAAAACTGGATTAACTCAAAAAAAGATAAGATTTATTATAATGTAGGGGACTCACTGAATGGTGCCGAAATCGACCCCCTCTCCCCCAGAGTGGGAGGGAAAACAACTTTGAAATCTTAAATGGGAACCCCCATTTTGTATTGCAGATTCAGATTCTACGCCATCAAGAACGTAGTTTTTGTTTGAAACTTTTTTTCGATTCGTAACAGATTGCGCTGTAATCGCAAAAAAAACATGATTGTGAACGTCTAAAAAGAATAGGTACACAAAAAAGAGAAGCAAGCAAACATGATTTTGTGTTTTTTTTTTATTTTAACATTAAATAACATTTCAAAAAGCCATTCAACAACGAATTCTCTCTTGTAATGTTATAGCCTCCATTACTGTTCAAATATTCAACACTGACTAATTTGTATTGGATTAATAATTAATCATCTAAATGGGGATCGGACAATGTGTAAGTATTCACAGCTTGTCAAGTACTGAATAAAGTACGGTTTTGTATCGTTGAATAGCATTCCAATTGCGAACAAATAAATTTATCGAAGTGAAGGGGCACAGTTTCGAACACATGGCTTTTTGAAATGTTAGTTTATGTTAAAATAAAAAAAACACAAAATCATGTTTGCTTTCTTCTCTTTTTTTTGTGTATTTTTTCTAGACGTTCGCAATCATGTTTTTTGCAATTACAGCGCAATCTGTTACGAATCGAAAAAAAAGTTTCGAACAAAAACTACATACTTGATGGCGTAGAATACGAATCTACAATACAAAATGGAGGTTCTCATTTAAGATTTCAAAGTTGTCCCCCCTCCCACTCTGGGGGGGTGAGGTGGAGGACCGATTTCGGCACCATTCAGTGAGCGCCCTACATCATAACAAATCTTATTAAGATATCTTTTTGATCCTTCCTGGAAGAAGGGTGATCATTGTGGCTCTCACCTTGCTATAGATTCCAGCTCCAGTCCCGTTCTCGGTTTTTGATCCGTCTGTGAACCAGATCAATTCCCCGGATCTGTCTCTGTACAATATTATTATGTCCCAATTCTGTATATCTACCGATTGGTAGTTCTTGCAATCTAAGATGGTCCATTCTTGGGTCCCCCATTATCACCAGACGGAGCGTAGGGAAGTTTAGTAGGCATTCTATTGCTGCTGTAAGGATAATTCTGCACCTGTTATTCCTAAACACACAAGTCTGTATCTTTCAGTTCAGTTGTAGCAGTTTGTTGCTGTATCTTTGTTCACCATACCAGAGATGCAAAAGTGATCATGGGTCTGACCACTGTGATCTGCAATGTATGTCCAGTACATCATATTTGTCCTTAGTCTCCATGTTTTTCCATGAGCTCTTCTAGCCAGCATAAGTGTTGTTTTCGCTCTGGTTTTAATTCGGTTTCAAGTGAGCTTACAGTCAAGAATGACGCCAAGAAATTTAATTTCCCCTGACAGTTTTATTTCTTCACTCCAGAGTTTTAACGGTCCAAGACCGTCTAACTTCCTCCTTCTCGTGACTACTACTATGGTCGTTTTGGGCTTGTGGCACAATCTCTTTATATGCTCCTTTCTAAAACGATTGAATCATGCCCTTTATTATGGTCGGTAGTTAAATGGTTTGTGTGATTATAGTTGGCGAGATAATTTGGTTCCTAGTGGTGGATTGTGGAAAAAAAACGCATCCAAACTTTCCTTCTGAAAGTAAAACTATAAGTTCCTGGCAAACGTACTGTTTGACTTTATGATCCTATAGGAGAGATTGTAACTCCTCCAGGTTGGACAAAATATTTGGTGGTATACGTTAATAGATGTAAGCAGAAACGTCAAAGTTAATCTAAAACTTCGCTCAACAGCAAGCCATATTACTTCGCGGGCGTGAACAATTTATTTTCAACTGAGCCTTACAAACAATTGAAGGATAATTATATGGCAGCAATGATAAGAGAAACTAAAGATGTTATCAAAAATTTTCCCAATTTAATCAACACAAGCTTAAAGTTGAAAGTGTTCATTTCAAGTCTGACGATTCCTAAAATGTGCTGCCTGCTTACGGAAATCTATGAGACCAATTCTACACTGTTGAAAATTTTAACACTTTTTTGACTAATTTAATAGTCAGGAGAGGTCCACACTCTTTTCGTGTTATTTTGTCGAGAACTATAGAAGTTTAAATTTGACGAGCAAAGATAGTCAAGTATTGTCTATTGCTAAGGGGTTATTTTGTCCAACTGACACGTGGAATTATAAAATACTTCTAGTCACATTTATTTGATCTAGACTAGACAAATTTACTAGCTGTTTAACTAAATGAATGCGATCTATTGGGTGTTTTAACACCATTTTCTAAACACAACGTCTTTTTAATATGCAACTCCTATTTCTTAGTGCTATAATATTCTCTCTTTAAGACGTTTTCTCAATTATAAATATGCAAAACCACTCATTCACAAGTTTTGGTTTCAACTAAACGTACCAATTTTAAAATGATTTTTGAGAACCATTATAAAATTAAGTGAATGTTTATGCTATTTGATTCAAGTCTAAACTAATTGGTAAATAGATGTTCCCAATACATCTTTAAGATGTTGAAATTTTTTATGCCCACTGGAATTAACGTTTAATAACGAGGTTACACTTTGCAAGTCAGTCACATTTGGTGGTTTGTTTGGATATGTTAATACGGAGAATCAAACACGAAAACAGATACACGTGCAATGCAGGTGGTGCGTATAATGCAATACTGTATTAGATTAGGTGGGGTTTCTATATTTCTCCGAGGGAAAAAATTCTGATTGTTGACGCTTCTGAATGTCTAGAAAAATAGTCAATCCTCATATCTGAACAAAGAATTCACACGAAATTCTAGTCATTTCTGTTCCATTAAATACGCGTAGTCAACTCGTCTGACAAAGTTTGGAAAAATCAACACTAAAATATTTGACTAGCGCAAAATTAACGCCAACACCGTAATATTTTCAACAGTGTACCATAGGTATAGATTTATATAAATTGTCCATATCACTAATGAATTAATACAAAAATGTACCCACTAAAGTAGATAACTTTGAAATAGCGAGTTTATTAGATTATTTAAATACATCAAAAAAGAGGGAAATTTTAGAACCATTAGTTATGTTGCTCATCCCAAGTATATCGATACCGAAAGCCATGAAATATTTAGCGAAGTTCCTAAAATTATATGACTTAGATGGCCCCAAAATTTCGGAATGTAAAAGGCCAATTTCTTTGTATATAAGTATCAAAATTGTTTTAGAATAGACGGGAAGTGTTAATCATATGGAACCACAATGTGTAATCCACTATTCGTTTTCATTGCGAACCTATCTGTGAGAAAATACGAAAGGGATCAGAAAAAAAAAAACATTGGCCATAGTCAAGTCTAGATTTAGTTGAGATCCCTGGATGACATCTACGCGCTTTTTAATACAACTAAACAACTATCGTAAATTTGGCCACCAAATTAACTGTAAAAATCGATATACAATTCACTTTATATGAAAAAGAAATGAGATACCAACTCCGTTTCTTAGATAGTTTAATAATAAAACAATAAAAAAATATAAACAGACATCTATAGAAAAGTAACTATTGATGACTCCTTGTGAATTCATTATCATCGCTGTAAATTAATTATTTGAACTTAGTTGCAGTTTTTTTTCTTTCCACAATATTCAACATGGAGAGATAGGTTTTGACAAAATTCATAGTTTTCTTTTCTTGTAAATTTGAGATGTAACAAAGATATAAAGGGAAATTATTGGTAAAAACATATACAATTTTGTGTTTGCTACGAAAATTTATTTAAGAAAGTGAAACTGATCATTTTTTTTGGGTACTTGTGCACTAGATGTAATTTCTGCCTGCTTTTCCTCGATTTGTGATCCATCAATTCCAATATAGTGAGTGATTACAGTTATACCCTGAGCATTTTCCCGGAAAGAAAAATATAAATATAGAGATTGCAAGTAGTCCAATTATCCGCACACGTTCGAAGGAGGCAAGTGTGTAAGTTATAAAGGGCACGTCGTCATCTATGAAGTATCCTACAATCGTTTGAGACATATTGCATTTATTTAACGCATTTTACACATTTTTTAACAAATATTGCAACATCACAATTGTTTCTAAAAATATACATCCAAATAATCGAAAATTAACCAAAACAAAGCAATAAGAAAATCATCGTTTACACTGAACTTACATACATATATTTATAAAGTTTTTCGAAAATATTCAAACAATTTTAGGATGATGCATTTTTAATTGCAGCTAATGCAGTTTCCCAGAACTACAATCCGTTCCTAAAACTGTAAAATAAAAATCAGAGAAAAAGATTTCTAAAATAAGGCTTCTTTTGCAATTTTCGCTAACGCTGCTTAAAATATTGTATTTTCTATCGTGATGGGCATTACAGATAATAACTATCGATAATTACCAATAGCCAAAAATATCGACAGTATCTGTATCTCGTCTACTTATACAAACGACAATTCCAGCCTCTTAATAGTAAAAATACAAGCATCAAGGGAAAACGTAGTTCTCGAATGAAAGATTGGTAAGGACGTGTGGATATAATTTGCGGTTTTACGTTATTATTTGTTGAGAATACTTTTTTGTTTAGAGGAAGTTCAGAGAGGGAGTAATTATCTGCAATTAAATAACTTAATAATTATATACCTCCTATTGGTATCAAGCTGCACGTTATAATCAAATGATTTCGTTAAATATTATAAATATACTTAACAAATGGATAATAATATATTTCATTTGTCAAAACCGTTAACCGTTAAAAAAAAATAAAACGACAGTTTATATTTTCTAAAAGTTACTCATTTTTTTAATAAAAAAAAACCTGTTTTCACAAGTAGTGACCTACTACATCGCAGATTATTTTCAAAATATCTTTAGCAGCCTGCTTTCTCGGCTCACATTTGCTTTTGATTTCTTGATTTTTATCGATGATCGACGGAAAACTTTCGTTTGCATTCCTACACATTCGTTAGGTAATTAAGTAAACGAAAAAGCACTTCTTGAATGCACATTTTTCTTTGATTTTGTGGCTTTTATTTTATTTATCTTTTACATAAAATATAGTTACATATATACCGTAGTCAACAAAATTTAATTTTAGTATAGGGATCTTATACGATGCATAAAATGAGCTTGCAATACGTGCTGCATGTAATGTTAAATGTTGGAACACTATTGGGCGTTAGACATGGTGGTGAGAGACACAGCTGTTTCTATTTTAAAGCGGCGCACTGTTTCCTACTAAATTTTAACGATTACAGAGTATATACTGCTATGGAATCAGACGTATGGAATATGTTTAAAACAGATTTCAAACCCAAACGAAGAAGTAATTGAAAGTTGAAGCGCGTACTCGGTTGCCTACTTTACAGGCAAATTTTGAATTTGTAAGAATGACTATAAAAATGGACCATCTTAGCAATAGGTGCTAAGTATAGCCTTAATTATAATGTAAACTTTGTTTTCTATGTTAATTCAAGCTTACTTACTGGTATATTTTTATGTTCTTATTATATTTTGCTCGGGGAGAATTTTCATTCTTCGGGATGTCTATTTGGTAACTTTTGCTGTATTTCCCTCAAACTAGAGTAAATAACGGTATCTTAATATTAGTTACTGATATCTATTCAAATTTAATGTTGGTTTGCCTGATAGCGATAACAATCGAAGGCTGATTACTGCTAATTTAGTTTAAATCCTCATTCTGCCTGTGGCCACGAAAGACGACGGTTGATATTGAACTCCTATAACGATTTTTATGGCACACTATTAAAAATATCAAAGTTCCAGGAAGTGTTTACCTAAAAAAATATCGATATTACACCTGAATAATTTAAATCCTTATTTTTACCTGCAAAATTGTCGAGAATTTCCTATAAAATTTCCGACGAAGAATCCCGGCCAGAATACCATTCCATGCTATTCAAGTTAGTCTTCCATCAAGTATATCCCACCTAAAAAAGAAAATAATTAATTAGTTTCAATTCAATGTTAACCAGAAATAAGATTTTTATAATTTATGTTCACACGTTAATTTGGGGTTAGATTTATATGAACCGCCATTAGTTTTAGTATTTAAGGAATTTTCAATACATATTAAAGGTTGTCTTCAAAATACTGAGGTGGTCTGTGTGAAAATAGTTATTCTTAACAAATACCGATGACCCAGATTATAGTTTTCTAATAAATTTAGTTTCTGCTATTTACGGGTAGATGGCTCTGAATTAAAAATTTATTCTTTTTATTTTGACATTTCTTTAACCCCATTCATTTAAAGTGCCAGGAAAGTTTGAACACGTATTTTTGTATGTAGGGGGCTTTGGGGGCGCGCCCGTTAGGTAAGAAAATTGCTCCTTTACAAAAACATCAAGATCGTTTATGTTCTCTGCTCATTGCAAAGCACCATATCACTATCAACACGGAATGAAAAATTTAGTAATTTAATATGAATAATATAACTGCCGCATTTCATCTCTACGAAAAAAGAGAAGCTGATTTCCTTTACGTTTAGGATTATTAGTACTTGTTATCATAGTACAACAACGTATTGCTGGTTTCTTTTTTATATTCATTATAAACAATTACTTTTATCCAAAGTTTTATATACAGAAGTAAATAAAAGAAAAATTATGTACAATATTGAAATAACGTCCTGGTATCCTTAATATTACACTAATTATATCTTAAAAGTATCCACTAACTGATTATATAATAGAAAGTTCACAAAGAAACAAAATTGTAAAACATATCAAATGAAAGAATTTTACTTTCACATCCAAAACGTAAATAATAACTGTAGGCCTTTTGAAAAAATTAAATTCTGCTTACAAAAATCCATACCACAAAATTTATTCAAATTGTTATACTACTATTACTGCAATTACTATTAAAAAGAAAGCTTATCACCATCAAACAAAAGCAAAACAACGCACTCGTAGATTACTCGTACAGTAAAATGAAATACGTTTTAGCTTGATGTTACTTACTATCCTTATATAACAAAGTTACAGCAATTAGGTATAGTTAATATTTTTTGGACAGTAACAGCTATATACTCGAAGCTGATGCCGAACATTTTTCTTAAATTCTTAGTAACTCTGTGCGCACCTAAATCACGGTAGGGTAATGACTTGCATATTTGTATCAAACCTTTAATAAACGGTTAGATGGATTTCCTCATCAGATTCGAATCTATTAGAACGTAGTTTTATGCGATACTCAATACATGTAAGACCGTATAAATTACGCTTTTACTGCGTTCGCCTGTAATAATTATGTTGAAAATTATAAATTCAAATTTGTAATCAAATCGATAAAAAAAAAAAAAAACGGGGTGATTTTTCTATTAATCTCCGCCACTTAGCCGGTATATATACATGGAGCTGAGTTCTTAGCTTTTTTGCTCTTATTTGTTGAGGTTCACGGCCTGATGAATACGTAGCGGAGGCTAATTTGAGTAATCGCATATACACTCCGCTGCTATTAAGGATAAAATATCTGCGAAGCTTCGATCAATCTACATTTCAATTTGTTCCCTGTAGCCGTTATTATTAGTTTTTCAAACACTTTCATTACGTTTAGGTATTTCGTTCTAATAAACAGGAAGTGTACGCATACTTTTTTTTAGGTGAAATGAATAACATAATGTGAATAGCATTAACGGCTTTAGCATGGTATATACAACATATGTACTTTAATACACAGCGCAACCGAAAAGCCGGGAAATAATTAAATAATAATATAACTAATATAAAACTCAGCAAAGATTCTGACTATTTTTACCTTTTCTTCAAATAGTAATGCACTTCTGCTTCATTTTTGGATGGGCCCTTCAATTTTTTAAATAATAGTTGTTAAAATCGTAAGTACCTTACATTCACAAACCTTTAGAAAAATGTCAACATTGAAATAACTACATATTTACAAAAGTAGAGGCAAAAGTTGTGTGTCCTCACAAAACATCCAGCAATAATTTGTTTATGCCTTCGTCCAGAAACATTGATTTTGAATTACTTTAAATCGTCCGGAAACATACCATTTATGAGTCTATTCTACCAAATTCGGGATTACTGAAATTTTTGTGGTTGATTATAAATTTGCTGACTGATTATAGAATTTTAATACATCATTTCTTAAATAATTCACATTATTTCCAGTATCAATTCAAACATTTTGCGAGTAGTAAACTACCAATAACATGTCGGGTAACCTTTTGGTGATATGAGCTGATGTCGCCATCTCCTTAGCATTTATTATTGATAAATAGGTGTCAAAATATGAAGAAAATTTGAAAAAAAAATTCTGGGAAACGCAATTTTTTTCATAATTCAGAAATTACGAGCTGGAAACCTTTAATTAAACATTCTTTTACGTCTGGCAATTTAATGGTTTTATTATTTGCAGCATATGCTACATATTCATTCACTTGAGCCCATACGAGTTCTATTGGCTTTAAATTGCAACGATATAATGGCGTCAACCTTAAAATTTCACGGCCAGTTTCTGCTACCATCTTATCGATTGCATAGGGTTCGCATTTTCGGATTCGTAGTTTTTAGCAAGTTCTAAAAGTTCAACTTTTTGGTTCATTTACGATAACAGACGACGTACTACGTGAGTTAATTTGCTATGACGTCACAATCATGTTGCAAATTCTCTTTTTGTCAAAACGTAAACAAACCGTTAGGTTATTTCACTGTCAAACACTTTTGACGGGTGAATAAACAAACTCTTCAAAATAACATTTACCGTTAACATTAGTGATTATTCTTTTTGAAAATCAGGAAATGGTCACCACGCTACCCAACACCCTCCTCTTCAGTCATATCAGATAAGTATATAATACTCCTGTGTGCAATTACATTAAACACTTTATTTATGAAAAGCTAAATAATTACAAATCATCCTAAACCCCGTGTTCCACCTAAAAGTATTAAGCTTGATTTACGTTATACTTTTTTCGTCTAGAAAAAATTTTAAACTAGATTGCATACTACTTTCAGGTAGAATTTCCCGCTTCTATTTAAACAGAAGCTATGCCGAATACATTCTCTGCGCATGCGCAACTAGTGAAAGGTAACGTACATACCATGATACAAGAAAAGCATTTATATACAAGCATTATAATTTAGGCATCTAGCTATTAAAATATGATAAAATAATAATTTATAATTTGCGAAGGTAAATTGAGTAAACATTCATCCACATATTTTTTTATAAAAATTAATTTTAAATTTTAAATTAGATATAATATGTAGTTTCTTTTTCATAACAAGTCTGGATTTTCACATGCCTGATCCAGAGTTTTAGTTATTAACAATACATATAACCTATAATAATACTAGTGATTTTTCGAGTTGCATCAAAAACAAATACATAAATATTCAAAAAATGCGGCCAGTGCGATCAAAGTGCGTCAAAAATGCCAATGGAGTATCAAAAACCAGAGGTCTTCGAGTTTTAAGAAAATGTAAATACAATCCCTACAGAATTGCACAGAAAAAAAGGATTCTTTAAATCAAAGCAATACTTCTTTGCCACTATTTAAAAGCCATTTTCTTCAATTAATACATATTTCTTTCAATCGAAAATTGTATTATTTCAATGAAAGTAAATGCGTGTTGACTAAAAGAAATATGTATTAACTGAAAGAAATGGTTCTTTTGAATAGGGACAAAGAAGTATTGCTTTGATTTAAAAAATCCTTTTTATCTGTGTGAAACTAATCACTCTCTCTATCTTAACGATTATGAAAGAAGGATTAATTTTTGTCGGTGGTACATACGAATTTGTCAACAAAATCCTAATTTTAAAAACTGTATAATATGGAGTGATGAAGCTCACGTTACTAGCAATAGCATATATAATAGATATGTAAGTATGGAAATGACACAAATCCTTCAATATATAAGTAGACCCATTCGGAGGCAAGGACGATTTGGTTTTAATGTTAGATGCTATTTCAGAGGTTGCAGATTTTATTATTTTATATATGATGATAATTTGACAACTAGGCGGTATATTGAATTTTTAAATACTGCTTGACAGAATTTATAGATGACGTTCCATATAGTAAACAGATTCAGCTGCATTGTGCACGTGCACACAATTTCATAGATATTAGAAATTATTTACATCACATTTATGGTTCACACGATGTTCGGCATGAACTCCAGATTTAACGATATTCGTTTTTTCTGTGGAGTTTTTTTTTAAGGAAATTTACTAACTCACTTGCAAGACACCTGAACAACTGCTGAAAATATGGTTGAGGCTTTTCATCAATTAACATCGCTTTATATAATTAGTAGCATAAATGGTATGGAAAAAGGATGTCAGAAATGTATTGCAAATACCGGACGACAATTTGAATAATTAAAGTTTAACTTTTTAATTACATTTAATTTGTTTTGTTTGTTTCCTAGTTTCTTTGTATTTTTTAGGATATTGAGTTATTATTATTTCAAACGCCCTACAGCTTTTGTCTCTAATACACAACTAACTTTAACATTCGGACATCATCCGAAACATTCGTGGCACACTACTATTTAATAGTGAAGCAGAGAAAGTGTGATATCTCGTATCAATATTCAAACTATTTCTTAAAAAAAAATAAGTTGACGCTTATTATTTGGCAGGAGAAATATCAGTTATTTTGTGTGGCTGTTGTGGCACGCTAGAAATCTATTAGAAATTTAAAAACGCAATATCTTGCTTAATATTAAAATAAACTTGTTGCATGCTTTTATACAGCCTACAAAATTTGTTATTTAATTATAACATGGTTTCCGTTTAAGAAGAAGTAATATGACGTCATAACTAGAAATTTTGAAGCATTATTAAAAGTAGATTTCATATGTAAATCCAAATAAAGCTGCATGAAAAATGTTCAAACAATTTTTAAAAATTTAAATAATAAGAAAGTTATATCACATAATCGAAAGTGAAGAGAAATCATTTTTTTAAATGTATATTGAAAACGGTAAGTAAGATAAATTTAAAATTTGATTTCACCATTGTTTTATCTTGAAAAAGTAGCTCTCGGCTGCCTATCTCGTTTTTTTTTGTATCTTCGCTGCAAGGTATATTTATCCGCTGTGTACATCCAATTTGGTCAACCCCTTGCATGTGTAACTATGAAGTTCAAATTATTTTGTAATATAAATAAAATAATAGTGTCATTAATGTAAAGCACGTACGTACACACCTACACAAGTACAATACATAACAAGTAACAAGTAGTAAACGTAAAATATCGTGCGAAGACCACAAATCCTACTAACTACGGCTAACAACGCAACGCACATACCGGCAACAAAGAAGAAATCAAAGGGTGAAAATGAGAGAAGACGAGCATCCCGACCTCCCGGTCCGCCTGAACTTGATTAAAAACGTCCGTTCGTCGTTTCTCCCCCTACATTTCAGCTCCCCGCGCTCCGGCTCTTGTATGCATCCATCTGCATTAACACCTGCAGCTACGCGCCACATTTTTTCCACTTGGTTCGCCCGAGGCGCTGAATACAGGATCTGCAGCTTCGGAGTTGCAAGCGGCGCGGCGCGGCGGCCTGGCGAGAGCGCGACCGACCGACCGCCGGCCGCGTCGATCTGGCCGACTCGCTCAATTGCCCACCTCGCGCGCTACCAGTCCATCTATCCGTCCGCTCTAAGTCTGAAGACCATTACCGGACTAATATTCATCGTATAATGGGGGATCGCACGGTCATAACTTATTCTCTATTATGAGCGTCAGTTCTATTCTGTGCATTACACATTCAATTAGATACGTTTCTGGGTTAGCCTAGATAATGACTAATATACTTATGTACAATTTTACATACCTACTGTTGTCGTAAATGTTGGGGTTTCGTCTTAATAGAATTACTTCAAAAACTAATATGATTTTATTTTTAATAACTACCCTATATAAATAAAGTCATTTATTATTATTATTATATGTAGGACAACTATAGACATACACATTCGACCAGTGAACATTTATAATCGGAGAATAAAGGCATGCATAAAAACTCGCCTTAGTTGCCAAACGCATTGCAGTGAGGATAGGAAACCACACTCACTGCCCTTCTTCACTCCTAGCCGCAGTCTTTCCAAACCCTACAAGCGTTCAGTATCTAGCGGCACTGATGAATGTAGGTCTACACTGCTATCAGCTGTGTCTTCTCACCCTCGACCTTTTATTTATTTCTTTTTCATTTAAAATATTCATAATCTTTTTGGCTATTTTGTTTTTTTTCTTTTTTTCTTAATTCCTTATTTTAAATTCTTTTCGCTACAATGTTAATAATAATAATAATAATAAATTTATTTCCTACAGGCGGAAGCCCAATTACAGGAAAGTTACAAAACTAAATCTTAAACTTAGCGAATACAAAACTATAAATTAAACAAATAGACTATAAATTAATAATAACTTCTCTTATTTTACCAAAAGTGTCGTAATGTATGTCACATAAATGCGAAATATCGTTGTAATTATTACACATAGTGACTACCGGAGACTTAACTAAGACATTAGTTCTGTTTCTATTACAATAAAACATACATTGGTAACGGGTTTCCAACCTTGGAACAAGAAAATTAATTTTATTCAAAAGCCATATAAAAATTTTATATTTTGTATTATCCGTCTCTTTTGTAATGACACAAAGTTAAATCTTGATAGCATGGTGTTATAATCTAGTCCTCTGTCTGGATAAGCACCATCAATTTTGTAAAATAAGTATTTTAAAAATCTTCTCTGAATTGCCTCAATGTTATTGATATGTATCTGATAGATCGGGTACCAAACCAAGGATGCATATTCAAGTTCTGATCTAACAAATGCAAAGTAAAGAAGGGATAAACACCTTACATTTTCAAAATCGCGACAGTTTCTGCATATAAAACCATACATTCGATAGGCAGCTGCAACTATGAAATTTATGTGATTAACGAATGAGAGTTTACTATCAAAGACAACGCCCAAATCTTTAACAGTTTCACATCGACTGGGATCTTCATCATTCAAGCAGTAGCAGTAGTTAATAAAATTCATTTTTCTTGTGTAAGTGACAATTTTACATTTATCGATGTTGAGGTTTAAATAGTTGCGAGCACACCAGTCACTTATAGCCTGTAAATCGTTTTGCAAGCTGACACAGTCTGCGATAGATGTAATTTCTTTATATATTTTTAAATCGTCAGCAAATATCAAATGTTCGCAATTAATGACATCGGCAATATCATTTATAAATAATAAAAATAACACTGGCCCAAGGTTCGATCCTTGCGGTAAACCAGAAGATGGTTGAAATGTCTCAGATCGTTAATTTGCACATGGGAACAAAAGGAGAAAAATAATTAATTGTAGTAAACTGGCTGATTTATATCTGCTTTTCAAAATAGCCCAGTCTCAACTATAGCAACAGCCTTAAATATTATACGCAAGGGTCATTCCACGTGTTGCGTCACCAATTGTGAAAACGTAATGACAGACAATTCTGCTGCTTACACAACAAAGGCTGCACAATTTCTTTTGCAAAAAGCTTTTGCGCATCAGCGTATAAGCATGAGAACCGCAATAGACCTCCTGGACCTCCAGATTTCACACTGTTAATCTTTTATAACGTTATGAACAATCGCATACCCTTAATGACCTACGCAAAAAAAAAATTATGTTGACGCTAATAAGTATAACCACTAAAACCCTTTTGCTTGTACATACAAGAGGGCACATTATGGGGTATTGTCAGGAAAAAAAGACGCGATTTATTCGCTAATTCGCTGAATTAAAATAATAGTTTTAGTTAATTTAACTTCTTAATTTTTTGCGGATTATTTTTATTTAGTTTTCTTATAAGCATTTCTATTCTCTTTAACATTTAGAAGAATATTTTTTATTGATATTATAATATTCCTTTTTTATTTCTTTTTAATATTTTATTTTAGAACTTTGCAAATCTATGTATTGTGTTGATTGATATCCGAAGTTTATTTATTTCAAGTAAGAGTTACGGACGTGTGAAAAGGTCGTCAAAAAGAGTGGCCAAGGAGTAGGCCAGCTGGAACGCAAATATATAAAAAACACCGGGTGGATTAACTCACCGAGCCTATAAGCAATCGGATGTTTCAAGATTGCAGTTTTAAACCACGTGGTGGGATATTTGAATTCCCCATCATTGTGATGATATCTGCGCCCGCTGGTGAAGTTAAAGTGTGGATGCCGTCGCTAGTGATCCGACAGTCCAAGTGCCATCTGCAGTTAGGGATACCGCGACGAAGAAGCCGTTTTCGAGGCGATCACCGCCACGTACGCCGACAGGGGATCAACTCACCGAGACAACGCCCAGTGCAAAGAACCAACAGAAACCGTAAGTTTAGCGCCTAGGTATATTATTTCTTTCTTTGTCATTTGTTGTAACTTCAAAGCCATATTTCTCTTTGTCCTTTGTTTAGATTTCAATAATTTCAATAACTAAATCACGCTTCAAGGGGGCTCCATTTACCTTATCTTTTATTGTTGCTTTGTTCATTTTTTTTTCATTATTAAGGAATATATT
The DNA here is from genome assembly GCA_004143645.1 of Protaetia brevitarsis. Taxonomy (NCBI): domain Eukaryota; kingdom Metazoa; phylum Arthropoda; class Insecta; order Coleoptera; family Scarabaeidae; genus Protaetia; species Protaetia brevitarsis. The sequence goes on from RXPK01001843.1 coordinate 178,388, forward strand.
TTATGCGTTGTAAATTGTTTAAAAAAAGCATTAATTGAGGTTAATAATGAATGTGTGATAACCATTATAGAATAGTTCACTCATAGCAATACATCTACTTGACATGAGCAAATCTTTTACTTACCGCAACTGCATATATTCTTTGGTTTACTACTTCAGTTTAATTATCATAAATAACTTCATAAGTTACCGGTATGAAGCAGACCGTAAGTAACTTAGATTGCTTGTTGTTAGTATCAGTGTTTAGGATTTCTTTTTTACTAGTGCTAAGTAATCTGTGCTTTTGTCCCCTATCCAGCTGAACTTTTTACTTACGATAATTGTATTTTTATTTATGATTATTAATTTTTTTTCTCAGTGTAGTATTGATACAAGTATGACAATAAAAGAAAACTAAGAAAATTGCCTTTCATTTAGCCATAATTTTATCACTAATCATTAACTCAATTTAGACATAACCATGGATAAAGTATTTACGTATCTGTATTATGAAAGAGACAGGTGCAGTATTTCCTCGTATAAAGTTTCATGTATGTACAATGGGCGCAATCCGTAGTGCAAGTCATAATTGTAACATTGTTTATATTTTCTACGCAAAGTGAGATGTTAACCCTTTAAATGTGTCTGATGTAACTTTTAGAACATTACCATGTAGTAATGATTTTTGCTTTGTCTTTTGCAAGTTGTACATTTTGAGTAGCACAAATTGTACTGGCACAATACAATGTCTTGTATGATATCATCTTAAATATAACATGAAGGCTCTCTCTAAACAAATGTGCAATATAAAGTGGGTAAACATTACGCTTCTATTAGCCAACAACTAAGAAAAACTAAGAAGGAAAGTTGGTATTTGTTAGACTACAAAAAGAGCAGTTCTTGAAGGAACACAATTTGAAGATGGGTCTTCTGAAGCAACAAAGTGAAAATTAAGATAATAGGCGCTTTTATCCGCCATAGCGTTCTTCTTCCTGCTTGACTTTGTCTTGGAAATTTCGAACCTCCTCCGCCATTGTCTGACACATTTCATTTGATAACTGCAAAATACCTTATTTTTACCATATTTATTGAACAAAAAGCTCACCATAATAATTTTAAACATTTCAGTCTTCTGAAATGTTGAAAAGTGTTTTTTAAGCTTTTCCCTGTTAGAACATAACTCCCCGCAATATTGTACTCTAGTGGTTTTCTTAGGATGTCTGATGCAAACTCTTAACATCCCTTCCATGGGTTGATGTTAAATATCTAATCTGGGAATTTTTTGTTGGAATTAGTTCAATAAGTGTACATGGTTTCGGACTTAGGAAATAAAAGTAGGTAATAATTTAAATAATATCAATTACTCACCAACTTTTTTCTCCAAGAAGAGTTTTCCAATATTTGATGGTTTATATTCGCTGAAAAAGAATTTCATAAGTTACGAAATTGATTCTCCTCTTCATCCTTATTGGTTACTAAATAATGCCTGTTGTATTGCGGCGGTCTGGTCGGCCGAACCTAAAACCGTATCCATTTTAATTTCTAAACTCTCTACTATGGAAGACAAATCTTCTAAGATTTTCCACATTACGCGTTGGTTTAATTTAATTTGGTGACGCTGATTACTGTTATCGGTGGCTAAAAAATATTTGATAACATTAGAATGATTTTTTGAAATAAGGGTGATACAAATGTTCTCTCGTAGTACTTCCAAAAAATTATAACAATACAATATTTAATTTCATATTATATACATATACATACATAGACATAAATGTAAATATTTTCGGAGTGCTTCATAACAAGTGGATGACTAATATTGCATTAGTGTTATTCGGGATGATCATAAATTTAATATTCTTATGAATTAAAACACTAAATTTATTTATTTTATTTTTGAATTTATTAAAAGGTCCTATTACGCTATAATTAACACTGAAAAAACATCAAGCACTCAATTATTCAGAAATTCTGAGTTATATAAAATCAAATTATACTATAAACTAGTTAGGAAACAAATATAAACTATAACTTTTTAAACTAGATGTATTGGACTCATATTCACTTTGTCAACTTTTAATGTGGAAAAATTAGCTTAGAATTATAAGCAATTATTGAGGCAATTTAATACATGTTCCTTTTTTAATTATACCGGATACCGAGCCTGGCCCACGTACATCTCCATTTGCTTTCTCTGTACACAGTTCGGGTAGGATTATAAACTATTGATATTCTTGAAGCAACAACGCATATCTAGTAAAAGATATAAAATTAGATAGTACTTACTTTTGCATGAAAGATGTTTCAAACTATTGTATACCCAAACAGCTCAAACACAGCACAAACGCATACGACACAACAAATAATGGCGGTCGAAGACAGAACAGCGGTCACCGTAAACGATATAATAACCTTGTCACAACGTTTTCATTGAGGAGGTTCTGTGAACCTTGTTGCCATAAATGCTACGGCAACCTTGTCTCAAGGTTCATACTGTTACGCTTGTCGCCGTAAATGTTACAATAACGTTGTCATAACCTTTTACTGTCAAACTGTCGTCGATAAGTAAAGTTAAGCAAGCGAAAAGCTTGTTGTAAGCTTACATGTTATCTGAGATTACTGCTATTACATTTTTGACATACTTATTTTTCGTTACTAGCAATGTTGCCAATCTCCAACTAACAAAATCAACTTAGTACGTAAATCCTAATAATTTCCTCTAGTGGTCAAAAGGAAATTGTAAAACCTGTTGGCAAGGAGCCTTATCATTCGTCATGAGAATTCGAGATATTAGAATTACAAAAGCGCTTTTTGATTGCCTGGTTACAAGAACTAAACGAAAGAAATAGCTGAACTAATTTTAAAAACTCTTGTATTCTCGACATACTATTAATTACATTTATCAGTGCAAGAAAAATAGATCTCATATGAGATGCTGTCGATGATAATAATTGTGTCCACTAATAGTAACGAAGCAATTGCGAGCTACTTGCACGACTGCTTGTCAAACCAAAGCTTGCATTGTAATAATGTGGTATGTTGTATGTTGTATATTCACTTCTGGTGAATAATTTTGACTCGATTACAATGTTTGTGTGCCATAACTTATTTCATAATATGAAAAAATTAAATGTGTTTGTGTGAACGTAATCTATATTCTTTTGAAGGAAATAACAAATTGATATGTAAAACAATAACCGTTAAATCAATCCAATAGCAACGTTTTAAATATAAATTATAATTGCTACTGTATATAATTACTGAGAAAACAGTATGCCCAAGATACGAACAAAATAACAACTAATGTACCAAAGCGGTAATCGCTGGTAATCGGCGAACAACTTTTGTTAAACAGAAGGCAGTACCGTGTTTATAAGCCAATTTTCATAGACGCAGAAATGAGGTTTCGTTCCATTATATGCTCGTCATAATAGCATATCATTTCGGATTCAATTATATTAAAGGCGGTTGTCAAAGTGTACGTATGTGGGCAATCGAGCTATTTTCTCTTGTTTCTCGAACACGGAAGCAATTGTTCAATCCGCAAGTGCTACTTACACAATATCCAACGTTTAGCAATTTAGCATGAAAAAAGAATGATTAGAACTATCGTTTTCATCGCTTCTCTTTAATAATCGGAAAGACAATTTCATTCATAATTAGAGAACGCAAAGTTCTAAAAATTTCACACACTAACGAGTAGGTAGGTACAACATAGATATACATACCTGTTTCCTAATAAGGATTTTAAAACTGACTTTTCGAAATTATGTAGATTCGCTAGAAATATCTTAAGCAATACGATGAATATTGAATAATAAGTATTAGAATGTTTGTGTCGCGATATGTACCCAGTGCTCGTTTACTATTGAAGTTAGTTGTTACGCATAAACATACAGTGAAGCTATAGACATTAACACATTTCCGAAAATTATTTTGAAATATACCGGGTGTTCAAAAAACCGCCGGCACAATTACATGACATTTTTTTAAATAAAACCCTGTATTTTTTTTTATGTTTTAGTGATGGCTTGCTAACGAGTGTACACACCTATTTAGTTTTTTTTATTTGATGCGTATATTTAGCGACATTAAATATTTTTGATAAAAAAATAGGTGTTTACATAGTACCATTGAAAAAAAACCGATGTTGCCGCATATGTGAAGTATAAGATTAAATAACGGCGAGTTCTATCATTCGGAGATACTTCAGGTAAAATTTCAAGCTGTAACAATATACAAGGTGTAAGTAGGTTACTATAGTGATAAGTAAATAAGTAAGATATATCGCCATACTTGCTTTTTTCCGATTTCGAATTACGTTTAAGGAGTGCTTCAATATGAATTATTCTAAAGAAAAACTAGAGGCTACTAGATATATCTATTTTTGTATTGGAAGAATGTGAAAACAATTGTTTCCTTGCAAGCAGAATTTATGCTGAAAAATATCCAAACAAAAGACACAAGATAAAAGAAACTGTAGGAGTCTGATGAATAGGTTCATAGAAATAGGAATATTAAACACCTAATAACTCAAAACCTGCAACAACTAAGGGCAATGAGTATTCAGTAGGAATAGAAATCCTATATATCTAGTCAAAAAGGAATTGGAGAAAAAATAAGAATCGGTGAGAAATCTGTTCAACGAATTTTAAAACAAAATCAATTTATGGATATCGCATTCTTTCTTGACGAAGAGTTTTCTGAAACGAGTTATGCAAAACGTGTTGAATTTTGTAGCTTAAAACGCAAAATAAGCTTTGGGAAGTTGAAAAACTTTTTTACGTATGTGTTGTGTGACGTAATTTTCATAATTATTCTGATCGCAATCCAGGACTTTTCAGAAAAATAGATCTCCAGTACAGACGGTCAATAAATGTTTGGAGTAGTACTATTAGTATTAGTTAGGTAATATTAGTTCCTACTTTTTGACGGGCATTTAACTGGTGAAGCTTACCTTAATTTTTTAGAAAATTTGTTATCAAACTTTTTGGGAGTGGTGCCTGTTGAGCGAGAAAGAATATGGTTGCAACACGGTGGCGCACCAGCTTATTTCATACTAGCTGTGGGGAAGCATTTAAATCAAAGTTTTTAGAAATAGATCGGAAGAGGAGGACCAACGCAATGGCCACCTATATCTCACGACCTTGCCAACATAGATTTGTATTTGTGGGGACACATAAAAGGGCTTGTATATCGTGAAAAACCTACCACTGCAGAAAATATGAGAGGTCATATAACAAATACTTTTAAAAATATCAGTCCAGACTCTTTGAAGAAAGTAGGAAGTTTTTTCAACCATCGCTTATGTCTGCTTGCAAATGAATGGAATACATTTTGAAAATCTTTATTTGTTTAGCTTTTTCTATTTTTTTTTTCATTTCATCGCGTATTTACTTAGTATTTAGTACTATATAGTTATAACTATTTACTTAACAAAACAAAAGTAAATACGCGAAGAAATGAAAAAAAAAAACAGAAAAAGCTAAACAAATAAAGATTTTCAAAATGTATTCTGAAAAGTCAAAAGCAGCGTGGAAAATTATTAATATAAATTTGAAAGGTAAATGTTGTAATAGAAAACCCGTAGAAATAACCCCTAACGAATTTAATTTCTTCTTTGCTTCTATACCTAAAGTAATTTCATAGTATACCAATAGTATACCAATATCAACTCACAGTTCAAGCTACTTCTTAAACAGATCAGAAAAATAATATCAACATACGTCTTTTTATTTAGAATATACCTCCGAAACTGAAGTATTTACCACAATTATGAACCTTAAACAATTTGCTGTAGCAAATGCAAATTAAAACTAAATGAAAACAAAATACAAAATATCGTATTTGAGACGAGACCAGAGCAGACAAGTTCTGCAAAAATGCTAGGTGTGCACATAGACTCTAACTTAAACTGGAGCACACATATAAATTTCTTATGTAATAAATTAAACACGACCGTTTAGCAAATCCGAAAAACAGTAAACCTAACAGACGCAGACACTGCTAAATTAATATATTACTCAGATTTTTATTCCTTAGTTAATAATAGTATTTTATTATGGGGCAGCACGGAATGCAGCGAAAGAATTTTTAAAATACAAAATGTGTGAGAGCTATATTAAAAGCTAGTACTAGAGAACACTGCAAACCTTATTTTACATCCTTAAAAATATTAACAATTAACTGTAACACTATTAACAATACAAATAATTTAGAGAATTTTAAAACTCTGTCGGATGTACATAATTATTCAACAAGAATCAATTTAACTTTAACTATTCCTTATCACAGAATATCTTTAACGCAGCAGTCTGTTAAATATCAAGCAATAAAATTTTATAATGATCTACAGTATGAAATGAAAATATTACCTATCAAACAATTCAAGAAAAAAATAAAACAAATGTTAATAAGCAAGGCTTTTTATAAAATAGAAGAGTTTCTTTCATTGTGAAATATAATAATTAAGTAGTATTTATATTATTATAAAATAATTGTTCATATTTCATTTTTATTTCATTTTTCTTTCTTTTGTGTTGACCTTCCTGATGATGTACTTATCAGTTGTCAATTTGGAAATAAAGGTTATCATTATTATTATTAATTATTTCTATGCTGAGGGATATTAACAAAATATCATTACTTATACGTTTTGAAGGATTTCCTAATTTTAACTCCATTATTAAATATAACAATCGCTTTTTTTTTGTTGTGGGCGCCGTTTGACATGGAGTCACCGTAAACACTGCAGCCTCTTGGCTTTTTATAGTTAGTCGCTCATTTCTTTTATCTATTAAATTATGCCAGCCATTCCAATATCAGTACCCTGTAGTTCCTGCACTAATCTACTGACTAGTTGATGTAAAACTTCTAACTTTCGAATAATTTTTTATTTGCAACGTTTGCATCAAGAAAACCATCACATTGAAGAATATAACTGAAAATGTGCTAATTGGTGGTGTTCACACAGCGACATAATTTAAATGCAAGACAGTGTGCCACTTATTATTAAATATATTAGCTGTAAATCTTTACTGTAATTATCTCTTAATAATTGTCTCTCAGTCATAATTCAACTAGGTATGGGTGACTTGTGCAATAACTATAAGTTGTTACTTCCATATTAGGCAAACAAGATTCATTTTTATCAGTGCACTGCCAAACATGTTATTACAGAATATGGTGATTGTATGATTGCACGGATGCGGTGTAGAAAACAGATTTTAATTTAATACTAGATTAAGATCTTTAAATCGCTGGAATACTTCCGGTTGCAAATGTGGTGCGTAAATGTCACAATAAAATATGGTAATAGCTACTTAGAAAACACTGGAAACAGTAGTTATGTACTACAAATATTTGTTGATATAAAGTAGCTCAGGATGAGCAAATGACTTTGTTTCCGCATTAAACATGGAGAAAACAATGATTATAACAATAATATAACTGATAATAATTTATATATTGTCGTAGTCATGACCTACCAAGTGAAAATTATTTGCCCATTTAAAAACGCAAATAAAAAAAGCGAATAATTTGAAAGTAAACTATGGACGGTAGGTATAGGGAATGTTACAGTAAATCGTGTACAATTTAATTATAATACCCACCAATATAGAATGCACATATTTTTTTGTGTTGAAAAAAAAATATGTTTGGGAACGTTCAAAAATCTTTGAATGTCACTAATTTTTAGATACTCTGTATAATACGACGAGAGCTTTTTACTACGTTTTGGTGAAATACTGTTAGTACTTCGATTTTAAATGCAAAACCTCTGGCATTTGAAACAGGCTAAAATTAATCAATTAGGTACACAGTGTAAATGTCAGAATTTTCACAAAAGTTGTAATATCTCAGAAACAATTGGAAATAGGTAGGCATAGGAAAGCGTAGTTGTTTGTAATTTAAAATAATAAAGTTCATGACGACTTCCTTTTAATCGGAAACTCCGAAAATATTTTGAAAGGAATGTAAGCACTCAACTATAGAAAACACTTAATTTTTAAAACTGAAAGTTTTCTGCCATAAGCCACTTCCGTGGAAAACCATATATATAGACTCAGACTAATTCCCTACAACTACTTAACTAAACGAATAGATAAGACAGCAAAAAAGGAACAAAAATCACAAGTAAATGAACAAGAAAACGTGTATGTCAAGAGAAGCAGAGAGTAAGGAAGCAGCATGATGTGCCGGTAAACAATTGGGAAAATTGAAATCCCTTCGGTAAAAATAAATATGTAACATTTGTGTAGCACATTTTTGTTCCAACACTAAGTTTGAGTCCAATAGAAATCTGTCTGAAGTCAACATTTTATATTAGTTGCAATTATATTTTTTAATAAGGATAAGTCAACTGTTAAACTGGGTTATTTAGAATAGTATTAATTAATGTAAATAATAACATTAAAGGATATAAATAAAAACTAGCTAAAGGATAATAATCAGTGAATCGGGGTAATCACCAAAATTTTCAACTGTTGATGTTCGGATACGATTGATTAAGATTTACAGTACTTTTAGCGCCTATCAGTTTTGTTAAGGTACGTTTCCATTAGCAAAAAATATCGCCTAATTTACTGTCAGACACTACAGTCGCTAATATAAATATGTAGGCGAGCCGACTCCTCAAAACTTGCGACATTTCTCGCCAGACAAAAAGACTTGCAAGTCCAAATACGAAAACTACCACTTCCGCGTTACTTACTGTAGCCCTCAGTAATTTCCAAATGCTCTCGATATTCTCTGGGAGTTGTTTATAATGGCGCTCGAAAAAAAGGAGTGAGAAGATGGAGATATTAAAATTTTAATTTTTTTTATGAAGGAAATGATTTATATTGGGATGATAAATCTCCTTCTTATCGCGACTGCCACAAAAAAAAAACAAAAATGCTTAGAAATCCCCCCTACCGGCTAACTTTTCTGTTATATAACATGGTAACTTTTGTGTTATATAACATGGTTTGTTAACTCATAACAGAACATTTACACTTAACATGTTTCGTATACATATTTGTTGTAAGTGATACCGGCTAAATAGCATGTTAAATTGTTACATAAACTGTTATATATAACGACAGCCCTGCACCTACCACTTCTACTTTACTTGTTGCGAATCGAATTACAGATTAGCGTAACAGGTGCGAAACTTGTTAAGTTTTAGACGGTACGAAATTTCATCGATAACATGACATATGTCATATTTTGTTATATAACGGGTGACATTCATGTTATGTTACTTAGCCGGTAGGGGGGAATATTAGCCGGAAAATTTGGAACAACAGTGGGAGAAGTAAGCTTAATTGACGCAGTCAGTAGAGGAGGGTGGGGCAAGATGGGGCCACGAGGCATGATGGGACATCATCTTATCTATAAAACGGCAGTAAGGCAGTATCTGTCAAATAATAACAGTTCTAATATTGACAAGTGCTGTTTTATGTTTGTTGTAATGTAGGAAACCTTACTAACCGCAATAAAAAGTTATTGCTGTTTGTGCGTGAACTTTGCAATTTCCAGAACTTCGTTATTATTTTGATGGTGAGTTCAATGGCCAGTATTGGAAGTATAAGTAAATTATTTACAAACTACACTTTTTTGTGCTTATTAATTGACATGTATTGCATGTATTTTCTACAGTATGTTATTTGTTTATTTCAAATATTTAATATGTTATTATAACATAACCAGAAAATGTCCCAAAGAGGCAAGATGGGGCTATTGGTATGGGACAACATGTGGATATTATTATCTCACTCTTCAGTCTGATCCGTTATGCTGGATATGCCATTATGCTTTCTCGAAGACATAATGCCTATTTCTCATGTTAGGAATAAAGTACAGGTTCAATCAAAGCGTAACAAGGGAAGACAACAATCCTTACAAGCACTACGTATAAAAATCTGCTACAAGAAAATAGAAGTCTGGAGAATCCCTAAGGCAACTAGAAGTGCTGAGGGTGAGTTAAGGGGGAACGGGAAGGAAAAAGAAAATGACAAAGAAGAAAACAGAAGAGATCAAGAAGCCGAATTTTGTAAGGAAAGCAAAGAGATAGATTTTTAGAAAACGTCAAGGAAATAATCAAGTTCTTCTGTTGAGGAAGATGACGCTCAATGTTAGTATTGTAAGGAGAAGTATTGATACAATGCCATCGATGGCGAGTTTGGGTACATGGAGGCTGTGCGAATAACGTGGATGAGTTCGTCTTCTATTGTCTCAATTGTGAAGATTAAGTTTAATATTCTTATCGTTATTGTATTTTTTTTATTTTAAGTAGTTCCGCTTTAAAGAGTTTAAGCTTTGTTCCTGCATGTTTTTAAAAATATTTTAAGAATCTATTTTTTTTTACCTATTATCTAGATTCATGGTACGACCCATTCTTAACTCACCTGCCCCCATGGTGGGGCAAGATGGTGTATTTACACATTTCTTTTCAAAATTTTCTCACAACATCAATAGTACCCATCGAAAAATTGTAAATTCATCCATCAGCAGATAAATGTTTAAAGATTACAACAAGCGCACTTAGAACCTTGTATATCAATTTGCAATTCTGATGCAGTGTTCTAAAGCTTAATGTTCCCATCTTGCCCCACCTTCCCCTGTATGCAAACGTGCACCAGTAAAAATTGAAGCTCGTAGATGGGTATCCTGTTTTTCTAATTTTATTTCCCAACAACTGCTCTATACCAACCGCGGACATGCGAATAAAATTCTTGAAATGCTGAGCACCTTCCAATCTCAATTCAGAAAGTAGAATTTTGAATGCTCATTTATTTATCACATTCAATAATGTGATAAGATGAAACAACTAACCTGCAGTGACTGGTGATGATTACTGTAGTATGGACTGTGTTGCGATCGCGACCTCTTATGTTAAGTTGTAAGTTATATTTTTATAAAGATTGTAGCTACTACTGCAACTTATTCTCAAAGTATTTAATATTTTTCCAACATTCTGTATCCTATAAATACATTCTATACATCCATTTATAATCAATAAAACATATTATTGCTCGACGTACATTTTTATTCCTACAGTTCCACAGAAATAAAGAACCTCAGCTATTTTAGCAAATATTATAGTAAAATTGTTACGCTCTGATAAAAAAAACTCTACTCTGATAAAATATTAGTCCTTTCGAGGTAAATAACTCTCAATCAACTTATAGTGGAACGCCTATAATCTGTTTCTTAACAATTTGTTGTTGTGTGATCTTGAAAAAACCAAGTTTTCATAAACTGGTTCAAATCATAGTTCAAAAAATGTAGTTTTGCAACTAATTAAGATCTACAATTATATACCAGTGGAATTGCGTCTTTTGAATTGTAAAAAATTTAAACAGAAATTAGAGCAAATATTGTACAAATATTTTTTTATAACCCCAAAAATCTTCTAAAAAAAAACAAGTTACAAAAATAGTAACCCAACGGGAACATCGGGCTAACAAAAAGCAGCGTATGAGAGGCAAACAAAAACGCAGTGAAAATCATATTATTTTATTACCTTTATTTAATTAATTTAGCAATAAATACACTTAGACAGTAAATATTGTTCAATTAACAAAATGAGCATTATTAAAAATTAGGAATTATAGGCTGACCAAAATTGCAATAACTCGATTGCAATGTTATAATTACCGTTTCTCAAATCTAACTCTCTCTACTTTTCCCAAGTGGCGCTATAGTCTAAAGATTATTATAACAAAGTTTTCTACCCATATGGTACCCAAATAAGTCAAACATATTTTAGGATGTCATATTAGATCACTCCACACTGCATTAGATTTGATTAATTCGGTACATTTGTTTCGGAAACACATGCACCGCTATCTCTTTCTAAAAAGAAAATCCCGTGTAAACAACTTATTGTTGACGAGACCGTATAAAACTTTAAAGAAGAACACCCTACTAGCACTGATTAGAGAAACAAAGGAGATCATTAATAGTTGCCCGAATATATTATTTAGCTCTGTCTAATACTATGCTACTGTCTTTGTAATATCTTTTGGAATTTTTATTAATGAATATTTATTAACGACAAAGAAATCCTCTCAATGTATATACATGTGCTACTAATTTTCCAAAATCTAATTTGAATATCCGCCTTAAAAAAAAAATACTGTGGAAAAGAGAGAATACCAAATATTTTCCGTATTTCGGCATGTATTATTACATTATGACATTCTTCTAATTTTAATAGAATCTATTTTCTTAAATTATAGGCTCTGAAATAGAGTGTACTTCCTGGCTTTTTAGTGTTACTTCACTTACTTCGATAAGCGTTGTAAATAAGTGCTACACACGTCAACCTGTCAATCCTTTCGTGCAACCAAACCAATCGGACAATATTCATCTGGGCATTCCTTCTTGCGCTGCCACATTAAATATTTAAAACGTCATGGCGCTCGCAGAATACACCATAAACTTTTACGGTCCAAAGGAACCGGATCAGCGGTCGCAGATGTATATCATCATTACATACAATCTTGTCTGTATATTCTGTTTCTTTTCATTTATCTCTGTCTACCTATTCGTCACATTCGCTCACAGTAATCAATCTAAATCAATAAATTACTCGATACATCTTCCAATCAAGTTTTTCTTTTTTTAAGGAAAACCACTATGTAGTAGAAATACAATATCTACTTTTATTTAACAACATACTCAATAAATAGAGTCGCTTAACTTGTTTTCTTAGTATTCTTTCTTTCTTATCATATACAAATTATGGCTGCCTAATGCCTAATAATTATTATGAATTCTTATGTTAAAATGTCTAATAATTCGTAAGTTAGTAATATTTAATACCTCAAGTGTAATACTGCACAATGCAAAAATAAATAATGTGCCATTCTAAAAACATAATAAAGCAAAGAAATAATAAAGATAGTGTCTTGTAGAACAAATAATTAAGCTTACTTCAAACTAGGAGTAAAATATGCTAATAAAGTGCTTCAAAAAGTATTAAAAATAGGTACACCAAACCCTAATATCAATCTCTACTGCTCTATAAATATTAACATGCCCTATTAAAAAAAAATTGGTTTTAGTCTTTACGAATAACTGTGCAGTTCGTATTCGTCATTCGTATAATTTTACTGATTATTGATCGAATAACTTGTAATTGCAACCGCATTAGCAGAATTTTAAGTCACCAATATCGCAAAAACAGCGGTTTTTAGGATTTAGGTCAGGAATTTAGAAAAAAAATCACTAGATCGAAAAAAATGGTACCATTCCATTTAAAATAATAAAATAGGCATGAACACTTTCGACATACGGACTGTCTATAGAAAGTGCCATGAAGCGAAGTCTGTTCGGTGCAACACCTGTATATTTGTCCAGATACGAATGTCAACATTTAGTTTTTTTTTTTTCATTTCAGATTAACAATTATCTAGAACGCTAATCTAAAATTACGATATTAATAATTAAAACATGAATCCGATCATCATAAACAAAATTAACATAAGTGCAAAGAAAATGTCTACCATATTTCCAAATAAAACCAAAATAAATCTAATAGCTTAATAGATCTGCATAAAAAAAAGTTGAAAGACGTACAGAAACTATATGCAAATCTCAATAACGATAAAAGTAATCAAAAAGCACTAACAACCTTGTATTATTGCGTTATTTTTGCTTGTTATTTTAAGGTGCAGAACATTTAAAAAACCTATATAAATTGTTGTGGAATATAGGATAAATTACCAATCACAGTAGATGTAACTATTATTTCATGTACCATCTATAACAAATTAAATGTGAATTGAAGCTCCACAAATCTTCGATTATTTATGCAACCGAAACTATAAGTACTGCGTACCGAGCAATGCATAATTCAGAATTGTTTGCAAATAATTTTTAATTACAATTTCAATGCGCTGTAGCTTCGATTGCATTAATAATCGAAGATCTGTGGAGTTTAGATTTGCATTTTATTTGCTAAAGATGGTACACGCTTGTTTGTAAATTCAGTAAATTAATTAGCACTCATATATTAGAGTGCTAATTAATTTGCACCGTAGCCATGGTAATTAGATACATAAATTTATCGTCTGATAACTATATGATTTCAATATAGTTTCCTTGGTATCGATAGTACTTCAAAGGGATGGAGACTTTGTAGCTCGTATTAAATGTATGAATTGGGTTCCATGGAGACGAGGTTGTTGATAAAATTTTTCTTAAAAATATTGTTTTATTTTCGTTAAGTTAAATCAATTAAATTATATTTCTGTAATACACTGGATCAAATCAGTCTCCATACACTCGATAAGACTTTCAATTTACGCTTTTAAATTAGTTAATGTCATATCTATCGAGAAAGACATATTGCAGAAGGTATTTAGGAAGTCCACAGGTAATGATTTGTACAAAGGCAACATTTTATTCTCCTAATTACAAATAAAAAAAACATTTATAATCAACAGATATCAATTCAAATACAAAAAAGTCTCCATACAGGCAGTTTATAGTAAACCATCACTCTTTCATCTGACCCAAAAACGTTAAATTTCGATTCGTCACTGAATATTACCGACTCCCAAAATGACAGAGGTTTGTTGACATGCATTTTTGCAAATTCAAAACGAAGCATCTTCATTCATACGCTCATTCATTCATTCATTCATTCATTCATTAAGATAGGGTGAGCACCTAAAGTCCAGGCACTTGAGCTAGGTGCTCATTGTACCATCTCTATTAAGTCTCTTACTTCTACTCGAGCAGCTTGGTGCGTTTCGCATAATATTTTTTACCGTTTTAGGTACTACTTGTAGCCCATATTCATCTTCTAACATTTTTGCCAGAAGAGGCGCACTTATTTTTGGATTTTCTCCATTAGTTTTGCGGGCCTACCCGAACGTGGTCTATTTTCACATGTTTGTAACTCTTTGTATCTGTTTAGTATATATTGTAGAGTGGAATGAGATTCATTTATGGTTTTTGCTATTTTTCCTAATGACTGCCCCTGATGTTGTCTTAAACTAACAATTAATTTTCGAATTGATTGTGGTACCTCAGTCTTAATACAATAAAAATCGCACCGCACGGTGTAGTGGCCGCATTCAGAGTACATATCAGTAGTAACTGTATCCGCTACACAAAATGGCGACCGCTTATTGATGTAGCGTTGTGTTTTTGAGACGAATTGTTAACAGTTCCTAAACCGCTTGCGAACAGTTACTTATTATGAACGCGGCCAATGTCAATATTTAAATTTAATACAATTTTCCAGGCCGACAGTGTCGCTGAAAAGGAAGGGTGCATTATTGCTAATCTTGCGAGTCAAGCAGCAATATGCGGTACCGGTTGTTGGTGGGTGACCATTCGGACAACACTTCTCAGTGGCTCGGTGTATTCCAGCACCCTCCGAGGGCTTCAAGACGTGTAGTGGTGAATTATTATTTTCTAGACATTATAAAGTTGGAAATGGACTAAAATTTTTCAAAAATATAAACCCTCGAATCATAATCGGGAAACCATGTGTTTATTTAGACATGTATGGAAACTTTTTTGTGTTTGTATTTTATCATTTTGTTATATATATTTCTTTTATACGTAATTGGTAGATTAAAATGTTGCTTTTGTGTGAAACATGTGCCTACGAACTTCCTAAATACCTTCTGCAACATTTTTTTTTGTCGATATATATGGCATAAACTAAGTTAAAAGTGTAAATTGCAAATCTTATCGATTGTATGGAGACTTATTTGATCCAGTGTATATCCGAAATTAAAAGGGACCTTCTTCATGAATTGATGTATTTATCATCGAGCTAAAAGTATATTGAAGAAACGTCAAGATTTTTCAACATTAGAAGAAATTTGCTGTATTAACATAACTTGGTACGTTTATTTTTGTGGAACCGTACATGTTTTTGCTGTCTTGAGTATAATAGTACAGTTTGGATGCTTTGAAGGAGATTTTTTCCTGGATTTCCTAATACTGACGTTGTAGTTTTGATGTGGGTCCTTTTCTGCAACATCTTTGATTTGTTACTGTGAGAAATATTCATTCTGAAATACTTTGGGGTGTACGCAAGCTGATGTTCGAGGTATTTTGTCTAATTCATGTTTAAATTTTTGTGTAAATAAGTATTCGAAAACTTTGAGTGTTATTCTTCATATTTGTAAATCACAGTTGAAATTGAAATTTTAATATGTAGGTATAAGAATTCGTTATATGATAGCGGGAGATTTAAAAGTTGTTTTGATATTTTAAATTGGAATTTAAGAATCCAAAATAGATTGGATAGTAGTTGATATTTCATTTCAATATTGCAGATAAGTGCAGTCACCTTGAGTAAGAGTCCTTATACTCTTTAAACGTTTTTGATATAATATTCAATAACAAATTGTGCATGTAATTGATATTTACGCTGTTTTTATTAATATAAAAGCACACTTAATATTTAATAAAGTAAAGGTCTAATCATATACAAGTTATTGATTTAGAAGGCATAATACGTACAGCGATCACGGCAAACCTACCTACTACTGGTAAAAGAGTATACTAGTCATTGCTTGACAAGAGGGGATGTTACTGATGGGCATGATCTGCAGTGGTGAATTCGAAACAGATCAGGCATATTCATAAGCTCATACACATCTAGCGAAGGGAGATTGTATTTTTGGATATCATTAAACATAGACGGGTGGGTATCCGTAAAGAGAAGGCAGATTTAAGAATAAAAGTTTATATTTGTAATTGCCTTTGTCAGGCATTCCATTATAAAAAATCGAAATAGTATATAACCTCCTTAACACTAAAGTGAGATGAAAAGGTTCGTTCAACATTATTTGTATTGTTAAAGTCAGGCATTTATCTAACAATTAAGTTGTCAAATGATTGCAGAACAATGTTTAATTAAACACATAAGACTAAAATAACATTTTTGAGTGTAAATTTAACATTAAAACGCATTGTTCGTATTTTCAAAAAAAGATACATTTACTTAACTGATAAGTGGGCAACTCAACCATTTCTTTCTTATTGTTAATTATGTGAAAAAAAAAACATACGTTAGATAATTTCAAATATGCAGTAAATTCGAAGTTCTATTAAAAAACGTCAATGAATAAAAAATTGTGGCACCTATGGGTACTGGGATACCGGTATGAAGTTTCTATATGCTATTTCCTGCAATAAGAATGAATTAATCGTCGATGGCAAACCATCAAGTGTCAAACGATACAAAATCCATTTATACAAACGCCCTATGAATAATTTATCGTTTTATAACTAGAGGCGGATCGTGTGGTGTTATTAATTATTCATATTTATTTTTGGGTAGATCAGCAGCGATCACCCAAGGTAAATTCATATATGATAGCGTTATTAATAACGAATGACAGTAATTCATTTTAAATCACCACAATCAATATACATAAATTAATGTAATTCCGATATGACTACGCCGACGAAGAGCGCTTGATCTTTCTGCGGTAAGTTCACGAAGTACAAGCCGAAAAAAATCAAACGTTACGAGGTAGGTACCAAGCTTTCACGTTGTTTGCGGGTATTCTCATGTGTTGCCATGTTACACTTTTATTTTCTTTCGGTTTCCTTTTGAGTGTGATTTATGATATGTACAGTATCGAAAACTGGTTCTTTGATTGCAGCTCTATTTTTAATTTTAGAAAAAAGAATGTGCCTACAAAAGTCTCATAGAACTTAATACTGCATAACTTAAAAATGTTTTTGACTATATAGGGTGTTTCAGAGGTAGGAAAACGCATTCATGATACTCGGTTATTTTAAATGGAACAGAAAAAAAACATGGCTTTATATAAACTACTATATGTTTATCTGTAATAACAAGGTTGCTATTTACGGTTTTGTAAAAAAAATAGCTCTGTTATGAGTTTTCGGTTAAGGCGGCGCGGCGTAGTTTGTATATGCATTTGTTTTAGATGTGCATACTTTAAATACCATACTTAGGACACAACAGTAAAACTAAAATTGATATAATTATATACAGATGTCCACTATAGTCCTGAACATTTGCTTAACTCTAGTGCAAGGTAATTTGACTTTTTAAATAGCACCGTATATCTTTGCTTATGTTAAATTAACGCTTACATAAAGCCCTTCTATTTTATACTAAACATTTATGATATCTCATGCAGAATTTTCTACATAATTAATGATTTTAAATAAATCCAACAAATTTTCCATTAATTTTCATGCCCTTAATATATAAACGTTATATAATTGAATAAAGCCTCGAATTAGTAAATATGTGTAAGATCAGATAATAAAATATAAAACTAGTGATAGGTAAATTCAAACTAAGAATGACATTTAATAATAATTAGCAGAAATAATAATATCTATTTTTATTTCACCAGGATAATAGTTAATCGTCAAAATTGTTAATAAATAGTTTTTTTATGCAACACTTTGTAATAAATAAACAATCATTGAGATGTAAGGTGACATTTCAGTGATTGTTTATTTATTTTAATATATTTTAATGTTACATTCTCAGGGATAATGAATTTAATGAGTTCTGTTATCAACAAGATAAGCTTTTAGTTTCACATTGATGTAAAATTTTGAAATAATAAAAGAAAATATTTCAGTTAATAACAAACATTTATAATTTTGATAATTAATATTATTTCTTACAAATTATGTACAAAAAAAACCTAATTCAGTTCCTATGTAGCTAAAATCTTTTTGTGTAATGATGTGTATTTGAATTTAATAATAATAAGAAATAAAAGTTTGATTTTAATTTAGAATCTCCTCTTCAACCCCTTCGTTTTTTAACCAACCTTCAAGTAATATGTCTTCATACAATAATTCTTTCCACGTTATATCCAAATTCAAATAAATTATGTTTTACATTTAATAGTTTTTTCTTATTTTACGATCTCAATTCAATAACCTTTATTACTTTTCAATCAAAGTTTCCGTTACTAATCAATAATAAATAATCACTTTTCTTTTTATATTGCCATGCTCGTAGTGTATACAGTTTCCCATTTATCATATTGTCGTCAACTTAGCAATTTCATGTCACACTTTTAATTTTGAAAAATATTCTAAAGAATTTAAACAAATTGAATATTGAACATTCCTAATATTTTGTATAGTGTTTTTAATAAATTTGAAAATTAATTTTGTTTATGAAATAATATAAATTTTGCATCTTTAGTTTACACACTGAGAAAAATGAAAATTATTATTTTGAACTTTTTGCATTCACTCAACCAGTTTTCGTTTAAATCAGCACACTTAAATTTTATTGCAAAACAGTAACCTCATTGAAAGAAAACGCTAATTTTAGTTGAATTATTAGTATTAATTCCACCAATATTTTTGTTTTAACCGTCAATGAAACTACAAATTTAGTTAACTCAATGCATGTGCGGCCGATTTGAACAAACATTTATTTTAAAAAAAAATAATAAAAAATAACATTAAGATTATTGAATGAACAACAATTGTAGATTGATTCAAAACATTAGTGCAACTAATTCTGCGTAATTGATTTAAACATTCCGGTGGTTTGAGCATATTTAAATACAAAAATTTGTTGAGTGAACCAATTATTGGTTGAATCAACACATCTTTTTTTTCTGGGTGCATATTTATTATTAACTGAATCCTTCATTAAGGAATCCATTTTGGTAGTAAGTAATATAATCTAATGATCTATAAAACATTAATCAATTTTCTACACAATATAACAATGATAATAACAATACTTAAATACAAGCAACTAATGAAACATTACATTCAATATATTTACTTAATTACTTAAATAGTAGGTATGTATTTTATGCTTAACCCTTGAAATAAAAGATGAACATTAAAATAAAAGATCAAATGAACATACTACAATAAAATACATCTTTAATTAAAAGTATCTACAAGTAGCAATCATCCTTAATTATCGAAATTTTTTATCACGTATTGAAAAATATATCATCCTCTTTCTTTCAAGCATATTTGTACCCTCATTTGCAGATTTTACTTGTCTTTGCAACAATTCTAGCGAAATGGATGAAAGTGCTTCCTTCTTTCCATTTTTCATATTTTCTTTTGTGGATGGTTCTTTTTCGTGAAGTTTCTTTATGTAGTCAAGAAAAAAAATCACGAAAAAGGTATTACCTACATAAAGCAATTTTTTTTTAATAATTTGACTTTTAATTGTTGTGGTATTAATTATCATAGCCTATCAAAGATAGGTAATTGCTAATTTTTGTCTACTATCGGAACACTCTGTATAGTCAAAAATATTTTGAGGTTTTACAGAATTGAATTCTGTGCAAAAGATTTTTCCCTAAAATTAAAAATAGAGCTGTAATCAAAGGTCCTATCCTTGATAGGACAGCCTATATAAGAAAGATTTTATGGGATCTATTTGTATACGAAGAAAAACATTTAAAAAACGTCATATTTTTTGATAAATGTCCGACTAAAATTCTTGTAACATTGCAAAACATAAAAATCTTTCAGAATCATTGACGGTCTTTTGTCTTTATGATGATGAAGAAAAACGAAACAAAGTTTGGTACATTTATCACCTGTCGTTTTCTGAGTGTAGCTTTTGAAATTTTAGCATATGACCCACATGACCAAATATGTTAAAACTAAAAAGAAAGTAGTTAGCACTATAGTTTTCATTTGCTAAAATAAAACCTATAGTGCTAGTAATAAAACTAGGAAATTGTTTTTCAAAACTAGTTATAAGTTTTTTTCACCCGAGTACCCTTATTGTATCGTTTTATAAAATAAGTTGAATACCAACATCATACTTGAATATAATTAATATTAATATTCAGTAAACCGAAAATTATTTCAATTGTTTCTAAAATTCAACTAGACAATAATATTCGGAATCTTAAAACAGAACAAATTTGTTATTGTTTTTAAACATGTTCATTCTTTATTTACTTTAAAATACTTTATTTAGCTGCCTCACTTGCTTTTGCCGCTTCAAAAGCAGCTTGCCTTCTTTCGTCTTGTTTTTTCAACTCGCCTGTTTCATCCTTTTTAATAAACCTGTCTAAAATCTTTTCATCATCCGGACTAAATTCTGCCAATTTTCTAAACGATTCATCATCCACACAACAAATTTCGTGACCATCAGGGTCTGCTAGAATTAAAACCCTAACTGTAGCTTTGCCTGGCGTTTTCAATTCTTTCAAAGGCACTAATATGGTTGTTTTGGCGGCTTTCACTTTTTCATCGATTGTTGGTTGTTGACTTCTAGGACAAGAAAATGCGTAACGGCCATAGCTAGTGCCATGATCCACGGACTGTTTAATTTCTTGGAATTCAAGTTTAGCTTGATTTCCGTCGAATCCTAAAAGGACACTTCTGGTTTTTGCATCCTTAGAGAACACTGTAAATCCTAGCAAACCGTTCCAGTACTCGATTGTTTTCTCCAAATTTGACGATGCTAAAATCACCTTCACAGACTGGATCTTTATCAGTCGGTTGAGGCTCATTAATAATGTGAAAATTGAAACCGCC
Organism: Protaetia brevitarsis; assembly: GCA_004143645.1. NCBI lineage: Eukaryota > Metazoa > Arthropoda > Insecta > Coleoptera > Scarabaeidae > Protaetia > Protaetia brevitarsis. The sequence continues at coordinate 199,865 of RXPK01001843.1, forward strand.
CGGTGCTTCTATTATATTTCCGGCCTTAATAGGCCAGTTGTTACATTCAGCTCTCTTAAGAGTTTCTGCACTTTTTATTACCATGCCTATAAAATCGTTTCCTAAATCATAAGATCTTATTGGGTAGTTGTATGTTAATTCTATAGCAAAATAATTGTCTTCTGGACCATAGCCCATCATAGTTTTGCTCCATCTCGAGTTATAAGGACCGTTACAGGAAGCCTCACATCCTTCCGCAAATTCTTCATGCCTTAACACTTTCATACCAAGAACTTGTCGGAAGAAATTGACACTGCGTCCTCTATCCGCAATTTTAAAAACAAAGTGTAAGGCTCGTCCATTTATTTTTGGCATATTTTACTTGTACAATTTTAATCACGTGTTTCAAAGAAAGCAGGGATTTACGTTACATGTAAGACTTTTGATTGATCATTGTGAATTATGTTTATGAATGGTAAAATGTCAAAACTGAGAAATGTCATAAATAGTATAGTTTATTTCAAATATAAACCCTGCCGATTGCATCGTTATTTCTTGGTGTTGCATTCTTTTAATAAAAATTCATGAATATTCTAAACAAACATAAAACGCAATCTTTAGTGCATTTAGTGTACAGTATAGAACAGTGTTTAGATAAGAACAGGAACATTTAGCTACTGTCGCTACTACGGATAGATATAACTTCTAACTGCACTTATAAATAATTATAAAGGTCAATGGACAACAGTGACAACATTATTTAGAAAGACAACTAATGTATCAATATTAGGTCTTGTTGATAATGCAAATTTGATGTTAGTTATATGAGCGTTATGTAGAACTTTGTTAGCATGCAAACACGACTAATGAATACTGTTTTGACAAGGAACATGTCGCCATCTTTTCAGAGTTCGTTCTAGCTAAGCCCGACTCTTGTCAAAACAGTTCTTGACAATCATTTGACAGTTTTCGAGGTTTCTATAACCTATAAACATACATTGAAGTAAGCAATAGCTGTGATAAAGGAACGGGGCATGTCAACCTAAATAAATTTTGAACAAGCGCGCACAATCGCCATCTCTTTTTAGTACATTCTAGCATAGCAGTTAATAAGTGGACTGAGAGTCACGAATTTTCTCCCCCTGAGATGAAAGGTGGCGACGCTGTTTGTCCATTCTTGTTGAATTTTTCCTTGGATTTGATACGTACCTACTCACACAATTAATTACATATAAATAAACATAAATATATGAGATAAATAAATACTTTTTTCTTATTTTTAAAACAAAAATTCCAAAAAAAAGTAATTAGAAGTTTAAGTTTAGCGATACTCCCCCATTTTAAAAATTTAGAAAATCAATTTGCTTTTCAAAAAAAATTAATTACGGGGTTTTTACCGAACTTGTCGTGTTCTACAGTAATGAAATTAAAGATATCAAAATATTCAAATTTATTTTGAATTGAATGTTACACCAGATTCTGGTAAGTAGGTAACGATTGGTAGCGACATCTGCATGACATTTCGGCACATGGAAAAGTGTACTATGCAGAGCCAGTCATGGTGTATGGTGGAATGTGGTGGAATGCCTTTTGATTTGACACATACCTCTCTATGGTTTTATGGAAACATGGGAACTACCTTCTTGTCTTGTCAAAATAATAGCAATGCATCAGTAAATGGTCAGTATCTAGGATGTCATTCGGCCATTTATGAGGCTCCTTCAACTTCGGTGAGGCGTAAGCTATTGAATATGTAACTAAATATGTAGTAGCTGAGAAATATAAGACAGAGTAAGCAACCCAATCGGATGTGACCACCACGTGACCACGAACGTCACAGAAAAAGTGTATTTTTTTGTTTTACTGTTTATGGTCCTGCTACATTTTCCTGTGAGTTTTCGTAAATATAGCACTTATCGTCTTTTTAAAGACTATTGAACGAAACGCTCAATTTTTGCCCAGTGAAAGTAGCATTCACGGATGAACAAGACAGATTCATTGAAATGGCGCATTTTTGAAGTGAGTACACAGGCACAAGACGGATCTTGGTCATATTCTCTACAGTTGTGCATGTAACAATTTACATTAAATATCCAAGTGAAGACATTGAATATTACGGATTTGGTCAACATCGCAACGGGCTGGAACAGCGATTTATGGAGATTGGTAGCGTTGCAAAGCGTAAATCACTTGGCACACCACAAGTATTAACTGAAGAAGCAGTAAATGACATTTATGATCGTATGACAACTAGTTCCAACAAATTGCTTAGAAAATTACGATTACGATACGGTTAATGTTGCCCACTAGGGGCACAATATTTTAGAACCGTTCATTAATGAACTCCGTGATGATGAACTCCAAAACAAGAAATACATAGTTTTGGATGCACTAAGCTGTCAAAGTAAAGGGAAAATAAAAAAATTAAGCCAGAGGATTGCGCTGCCCGAGAGAGATAAAAAAATAGTATTTTAAATTTTAATTCTAATTTTATCCTCCTCCGAAAAAATCGCTAACTGCGCAAAGAGATCGCATTAGGGGTATGATTTTACCATCTTGCGAAAATTGACGTAGGTTGGTATTGATCTAAGCTTGATTGGGAGATGGTTCTATAGCTTGATTGCATTATAGATGATTGAGTTTTTAGTTAACTCTGTATTGGGTACAGATAAAGATCGTGATTCAGGCATCTTGTGATGTAGCTATGGTGATGTCGTTTGGGTAGATCGGAAAGATGTTTACGAATTAGTGAGACGGATTCAAGGATAAATAAATTTAGAAGTGGTATTAAAATTGTATAAACTACAAGTGCCCCAAAAGGAGAGAGCGTAGCGAAGATGGGATTCAAAAAGGGCAAAGTAAGTAATTCGGGCAGAAAAGGATTAAGTTCCCTGGCTACAGATCTAATTGCAAAGCACGCAGAAGACAATTTTTTTGTGAGGGAGCCGATATGAAGACCCAGGAATCTGACAGATGAAACTATATTGACAGTTTCGTTTTCGAAAACACATGGTTGCAGTATATTATAAGGTATTATAAGGTAGAATCACTGGTTTTTCATTTGTTATAGCATAGGCAGTTGGAATTGCACCACTTTTTGACGGTGGTTAAGTCCCTAAATACAACCGATTACAGGTCTACTCTGTTTGGGCTGCTCCAAATGATGTTAGTATCGTCTGCGAAGAGACATAATTGCCCGCTGGCCGGCGATTCTCCACTGCGTTCGAAAAGTTTCGATCGAGGAACAATTCGCATGTAAGTTCCGCACGAAACAATCAACGCGTATTCTCGACTCTGAGTCGAAACTTTAGTTTCGAATGAAATAAATTTTCGAAGGCTGACATGGCAACAGTGTAAAATTTCAATGATTTCAATAGAGGAAAGAAAAAAAGAACTAAAATGACAGTCTGCGAAGTCAACTTATAATATGGTGGTTATTGTTTTATCGCTGTTCAACGTCATGTTTAGTGCAACAGAAAAAAAAGACTAATAGATTGGGAAAGATAATCCTTCAACAAAAAGAATTACTATTAGAATTTTTGAAAAAGCATCATGCTTGACAAGCCGGGCAATTTTCAAATTCTTTTACCAAAGCAAATGCCTGTGAGTTGTGGCAGCAACTCACAATAATTTTAAATGCTACCCCTGGAGAAAGAAAGGATTGGTCCCAATGACGAAAGGTAATTTTCTTTAATATTCAATCATAGTTTCAACCTACAATTTTCATTAAAGTTATTTTGTAAAGGCCGCTTTATAGTTCGCAATTTTTTTTATTGCGTGCAATACAAATAGCGCATGCGCATTCAATGGATTTCGATCAGCCAATTCCCATCACCAATTTTATTGGTATTACACGGAATAGAACTTATACTAATATTTAAAGTGCAGTAGAAATATTACGCATGCTGAAAAGGTAGCAAAAGAGACTGCAACATATTGTGGCAATAGGTGATAAATTGACTAATCAAAATCAGCAACAATTGGGCACTATTACACTCGCAAGCTTGCGATAATAGAGCAAATTTTGTTGGTGAAGCAAGATATTAGTAAATCACTTAAAACATTATGTGAATATTTTAAAGATAGGCAGGCAGAGAGGTTAAAAATTTTGTTTACAATTTCTTGGATATGTATTTATTTCAGCAGTTATATTTATTTTTGTTTAGTTTTCAAAATTATTAAAGAAATAAATATTTTTATTCAAAGACTTTTATTACATAGCGAAATGATTTCTTATAATATGTTGCTGTAATCTTCTTCGAGCAACCAGATCTGGATTCACTCTATTAAGTTCAACAAGTGCTGGTTCTGCATTAAAATCGTTAGGATTGTACATACCAAAAACTAAATCAAGATCCCCATCATCTGGTAGTACAGGTGGTAGATTGTTTTGGATGCATATATTATGTAAAACACAGCAAGCATTAATGATTTTCGATGCCCTGATGGAAGAGTAGTACAGCACTCGGTGTTTTAACAAACACCTAAAGCGAAGTTTCAGCACCCCCTTACACCTTTCAATAACAGACCTCGTGCTCCTGTAACGTTCATTATATGCACCCTGTGGAGTATTTGGTTCAGCATGTGCCAAAGGTGTTGGTAGCCATGGTCTTAGGGCATATCCTAAATCACCTATAATACCATTCATTATTTTTTTACGTTACTTTATAATCTAAGACACACACCTAATAAATAATAGGTACCATGTCTGTTCTGATTTAAATTCTGCAAGAGTGGCAGTACATCACTGTGGTTCCAAATATTGCTATCGTGGGTACTCCCTGGAAACCTAGCACAGACATTTCTAATTTGCAAATTGCTGTCACAAATCTACAAGTTTAAATAAATTGAATTTAAACAGTAAGTACATATGTATAAAAATTTATCCTACCAATTGTACATTTATTGAGTGGTATACTTTGCGATTAACATATACAGATCAAACAGTCGACCTATGGTCGGGGTATCATATGTCGGAACCATTAGATAAGTGAAAAGTAGGGATGCATTGGTGATACCACGTGATACAGCGCTTCACTCAACAGAGCGAAGTTGCATTTTGTTGGCGAAATAGAGTAATTTATGCTATCTCCCTTTCAGACCAGTTCCGATCTGCCATGCCCTGACTATAGGTCGACTGTTTGATCTGTGTAGCTTCTGGGTATACAGAATCATTAACTTTTGGTGGAAAAATAGCCACATGCGTGCAATCAATGCATCCTATTACTCCAGGAAAATTGTGTTGGATGTAAAATCTACAATTAATCAATATTGATTAATTACACATTACGAACTTGATTCAGTTCATCATAATTTTGCGGAAACCTGATAAATTGATCTAGTATTTGTTGATTGTCTAAGGCGTCACTAACTTCTGCTACGCAACGACTCACCGAAATTCAGATTTCTTCTAATGTCAAGTTGGTAACTACCACTTGCAAAAAATCGAAATGCTGTTAGGACCTATGCAATTAAAAATTCATATTGAAGTAAAGCAAATAATTCTTATTATCATAATATTACAAGGCCCAAGCAAAACCAACTTACTTTTCTAGGAACACTTAAGGCAGATATTCGACTTGGAGCTATTATATGTGGTTCCAGTACTTAAATTAGTTCCTCTGCCATATTTTTATTTAATCGAAATGATTTCACAAACATCGCATCACTAAGATCATCGAAAGAATCGATAAATTGATGAAACTGCCGCTGCCTCTCTTCTGCAAGTAGTTCCGCTTCCTCTACAGCTTCTAGAGCAACTAAATGTATTAGCGGCAAAAATGGGTTAAAAGCACCCATTGTAGATGTAGGTAAATAATACAAAAATCCTGATTGAATATGAAATCTTTCAGGTTATAAACTTGCTACCATAGGTTAGGTAATACAAATATTTTTTGCCCATGTGCTAACACATTCCGCCAATCTCCGTATTCGAAATCAAATTTTGAACGTAAATTCGGAGTATATGGCACGTCTCTTGTTTTAAGATTAAAAATAACATCTGACAAATCAGTAATATGACATATCTTGTACTATCAACTGAACAATATTGCCACCTTAAAATATGAGGTCACGCGATGGTCACATTCGGGTGCTCACTCTGTAAGCATCAAGTAAGCATACACTCTACACAAGGTTACAGCGAATTTAAAGCTTTGAAGAATTTGAAGTTTTCAAGGCATGCCCTTCCCTTGATAAAGACAGCTGGTCAAACTTGTCGACAAATTTTCTCTATGGAGGGATTTTTTTTATTGGTTATTCTTTTTCTACAATATTTTTGGGATTAATGGCTTCTGCAGAAAACATTTCTGAACAAACCCTTGAAATTAATACCATACATGTATTTCATTCATTTTGATGGGGTACTTCAAAGAGATCGAAGTTTCCTTCGTGATGGCTCGTCGTTTACTGATCCGACGTCATGAGTGATGTCGTTATATATAGTCGGTGCCTGTGTAGCAGACGTGACGGACGCTTCATCAGTAATGGAGATGGAACGCTTGGCCATAGAGGGTACCGGAAACCTACTGACACAGACCGGTACTTGCACAAAAACTCCAACCATCCACCAGGACAGAAGAGGGGAGTCATGAAGACTCCTAAGAGATCGTGCCGTACGCATCTGTGAACCTGGGGTTCTAGCACACCTAGATCGCGCCCTACTTGCGAATGGGTACTCCAAGAAGGAGGTGGAGAGGGCCTTGCATCCTAAAACGACTCCTGCCAACTCAGAGAGTAACAAGGAGGTACAGGAAGACAGGGCAAATAAAGCGCCTTCTACGCTCCGTAAAAGACCCCAGGGACCCTCTATCATCTACGGGGGTATATTAAATACCATGTTCGTGTGGATCTGTCTACATAGGCACGACAACACGAAGCATCAACACCAGGATTAAGGAGCACGAGCGTAATTGTCGGCTGGGACAGGCTGAGACAAAACGCCGACCATAACATCAAATTTGATGACACAAAAGTACTATCCACCACCTCGCACTATCACACAAGGCTATTTCGAGAATCCATACAAATTCACAAACATGGAAATACCTTCAACCGGAAGGAAGAAGCACGTACTTTAAACAAGATCTGGTACCCGGTGTCGCGTGCTCGTGCCACAAACAGAACGCACTCGAACCAAGACCAATCGGAAGCGTCCGTTACACCTGTTACACAGGCACCGACTATATATAACGACATCACCCATTACGTCGGATCACTAAACAAGGAGCTATCATGAAGGAAACTTCGACCTCGTCGCTCGTCGCTTTCGTCGAAAACGAAAAGAGCATGAATTTTCTTCTTTTCACCACAAGACAAACTCACGATTCCCAAAAAGAACAACTTAGCGGACTCCTACGTATATGTGATACATGCACCTATGGGTACCAACACCAATGGTAATAATATTATGTAAGGAAAATCACCACATCGTATATAAATGTATTATGCAGCGACATTGACACTTCCAAACGCCGCCATTCAGACAACACGACCCACAGTAGGCATGTGAATTATGTATGTACGCGGATAGATATAAATGTAAATACATGTCAGAAGCGTATATGCACAGACTCTCATATGTAACGTTGGACGAGTATGTTATTCGTGGGAGAGTGTCGCAACAGTAAGCAATGCTAGGTCTAGGTCAGCTTGCACAGCAAGCCATGTAAATGGGAAGATCTGAGGCGGAATGGAGTAGAACCATTGAGGTCCTAACAAACTTATTGTTGTGCAATTATATTATTTCTGCTATGTTAAATGTATTTATGAAATACGCTATTCCAAGTGCTATTGAGTAATTAATGACCTTATATCTTAACGTTATTTTAAAATATGAGTTTATAAACCATTATAGGAAAATATTATTCTTCGAAATAATAAATAAATTAATAAAATTTTACTGTTTGAAAAAAAAGCCTCATGAAACTGTTTTATGAAACAGTTACAGTACGTTTTTATTTTAATCAAGAGTATTGATGTAAACGTTAAAATTACATCTGTTGAAAAAAGAAACAATTTCCTAAGCAAATTTACAAAAGCGAATGCATTTGAATGAATTCGGATTTATGACTAGAGTGGTTAACTTTCGTCCGCGCGCCAGGTCAGTACTAAGTTTCATATATGTGACCTTAACGTTAACACAAGTATACAAAACAGTGTCGGGATAGAGCAAAATTATTTATTTATTTAACTATAATTACTATATACTAGCCCCTTACCTTATTTAAGTGACAGAAATAGTATAGGATTGCTGAAAATTTTGTAGCATCAATTGTTTCAAGATTTTTCTCACTAAACCGCGTTCGTCGCGATAATGAAACATGCTTATATTTAAATAACCGTTCAACATATGGATATAACACACGTATAATTAAAATAATCTTTAGGAATAGATAGATAACGGATCACATGCACCACCATCAACGTGTAGTCCGATTTGTGCCAGCACAATAACTGTTTATCGCACACTGTACAAATTATTTTGTCATCACCATAATGTAAATCCTGGAATTCACCGATATACTTTTCTACATTATGAAACAATGCTCCTTTTCTAGGATTTTCTACGTCCGACATTGTATTACGTTTACAATGTGTAAAACTTTAACGGAGAATTGTTGACGTTTTACGATGACAGCCAGAAATATTACATAGATGTTTTTAAAAATATATTTTATAAATATTTTTCGTGAGAGGTTTTTGAATATATTTTTCATATTTTTTTTTTCTAAATATAGATAAAATATTCAATTAAAATATTTATTCCATATTTTAAAATTAATGTAAGCGCTATATTTTTTCTAAAATATTTGTAAAATATTTTTATGAAAATTGAGATTTTTTATTCAATCTATTTAATTTGTCAAAATGAACTAAAATTGTTCTTGGTTATTTAGAATGTATAACGTCGATAACGAAAAGTTGAAACATACATAGAATTGTTTAAAAGGCAAGAACTTGTTTTTTCACACTCACCATACAAGTTAATAATCAATAATTCTGGCATCCTTAAGACATACTGAAGGTTTATCACATTAATCACTATTTTTTAATTGAAGTGTCCTAAATAAAAACAAATGCTGTGTACTGAAGGTACAAAAGAAAATACAAAATGAATTTATAAAAAAAAAATTAAATTTACTAGCTCAGCGGATAAAAATTAAAGTGCGCAAAAGAACAATTAAACTCAGGGTTACAAATCACGAAAAGTAAACTGTGGGTGAAAGAAAACTGACTTTCTTTAATGACTCCAAAAATTGAAAAAGTTTAAACAAAAATAAAAGAACAGAATTTAATTTTCCCGGAACATTGACAAAGACAAATCTTAATAAATAAAATATCACTGAATTTACGTATTATCATTTTATTTGAATAAGCCAATAAAAATGAAAAATACTCATTTTTAAGTCTAGCCTTGGCTGGTGCCAGGTACAACCCTATGGCTTTTTTCATATCTTCGGTAGTGGCGCTCTCATGGCGTTTCCTTATGGCCTCTAAAACAATGCCAATTGAATGAGATCATACCATGAATAAAACATCGTACAACATTATCAACACCTACTAATACATTTGGAGCATTTACAATAATTGGAGTGGTAGCTACATTCTAATACTTACGATACTTATTTTTACTTTATTTCATAATATTTGAAAACATTCTACGTATAAACAATAAAACAACACAACGTCTTCTAACCTCTATTTGAGATTATGCCGCTTATCTATCGAGATGAATCTCTTAAGCAAATCAACTAGCAATTTATCTGGTAGATGCAGTACATATATGATGCATAAAATTCCTACAATTATATTATTAAACGATTTCTGTACATAGCGATATTGAGCATTCCAATTATCTTATAAATGCCATGACATATTCAAAGTTTTGCTTACCTCGTAGTCACCACAAAAACTAAAACACACCCCGCAACAATTAATTACACAGTTAACCCTAATCTGCCCTAATCGTATACTATTATAAACTATAACATGTAATGGACAAACGAATGAAAACGTTGATAATACGCACGTGCGCGTATGCATTCTATGTACCTAATCCATAGACGCATAAAGAATACTAAATCATATAACACCGGCACCGTAATAAATAGAGGTGTTGTGTTGACGTTCGCAACTTACAAATATTACAAATAATATAATACAAAACGCAGATATATTAATAGAAAAGTTACAGCGCGCAACTTAGATAATAATTAAATCATATTAGATATATATTATCTAATTTAATCTTTAAACTATCATTTTAAATAGGTACATACCTACTTAATATGTATGCATATTTTACCCATTTTATATTATTCGTCCTGCGCACCAAATGTACAAAAGCAAAAATTCAATCTTTTTTTTTATATGAAATAAATATTTACAGCAATACAAAGCAAAATATTCTTGCAGAGCTATGGAAAATATATAATATTTGCAATAAAATATTATTAATGCTACATAACATATATATTTTTTAAATGTTTTCCTAATATATTTTCTATAATATATTTTATGCATATTATATTAATATAACTAATATTCAAGAAAGATTTAATATTTTTTAAATATTTATAAAATATGAAATAAATATAGTTGGTCACTGGGGTTACAACAGGTATTTGGAAACAGGTAGGAATATAGAACAGGTACACGATTTAATATACCATTTGGCGCTGGGAAAAGTAACGATACACGCACGGCACATACAACTACATGCGTATGTATATCACGATAACCCCACTTTACACGCACATGCACCATAAATAAAAATAAAAAGTTATCGTAAAATTCGACACTCACTAGGGAGGGGCATTACCATTCGATCTTTCTTTTTTACATATAAATTGCACGCGCCATTAATACAAGAGTGGCGCTATGCATATATAGTTGTACGCTCTCCGAACTTCTGCCACAGACAATCTGTATACCTATTATCTCATACTTCTTCCGCTCTAATAGCCAAGTGTAACTAAACGTCTTTGGAAACGAGTATGAGTACGTGTACTCTGACTGTTACTTTACCAGTAAAATACTACGCTAGTTGGTACCGCAAAAGTTGTAATGTAACTATAATAGTAATAATGCAGTGTAATTACCCCTAATACTACCAATGTTTTACATTTATACAATGGTCGCAATCAAAAGTTCTTCGTAGTTTTCTTGTAGCGATAGAAATTAAAAAATAATGTTACAGTAACTTGTTGCCAATTCAACATTGTAGCGAATGCATCTCTACTATGTAAGTTCAAACCTAGTGCTAAATTATCACATAATCAGCTGATGCAGATGTAAAATTACGAGTGTGGATCTGGATAATTTTAGATCCAGATGATTTACTATCCGGATATCCGGATGTTAATGTTCCGGATCTACTATCCAAAGCCTCAGATCCGTATTTGCTATCCGAAACCTCACATCTGGTGCAATTTATATGTTTTTCAGATCCGGATCCGAAAACCGAATAGTGGATCCGGATCTGGAAATTGGATCTGAGACCCGGGTAGTAGATTCGAATCCGAAAACCGGGTAGTAGATTCGGATTCGAAAACCGGGTAGTGGTTACAGATCTGAGAACCGGATAGTGGATCCGGATCCGAAAATCGGTTGGTAAATTTTAGATAGTAGATACGGATCCTATGATCCGGATATCCTTATAATTTCAAATCCGGATATCCTGACCCTAATTTTATCGCCAACAACACTAAACATTACGATCATAGCCAGTAACAAAGTCGCCCACGATTATCGTTGCAATTTCACAAACATTTTGTTGATTGAACTGGTCACAGTGACTGGGGGCCAAAGCAGTTAAATGAAGGGCCGCGCACTGGTTCGACATTTTCCGATGCGATCCGATCTAAACCAGTGCGCGGCCCTTCATTTAACTTCCTGTTCAGCAAAAACTGCTGATTGCTCTTTTCCGAGCCGATCTATTCAGTGCGCGTTCTGCGTAAGAGTGTCTCAACCTCACGCAACATTATTACGTGTAATATTCCCAATTTATAGCAGCAAAATTACTGGAATTTTTTTCGTAGTAGCATTCTTGCGGGCAATTTCAATACAGTAGAGCGTCGATTATCCGAACTAATTGGGGGACATGGGTGTTCGGAAAACCGATTTATTCGGATAATCGAACTGTACACTTTTATTTACCAACGTACCAATAAAAATCACATTTATAATAATGATGTAATATGAATCTTTTTTATTACAATGGCAAGTAGGAACCAAAGTTATTTACAATAGTACAGACAGCTTTATAAACAAAATATGTATGTACATTATACATGTACATATAAAATTAACGCTTAAGAAAATCTTTAATTTTGGTCTGTCGAAGCAAGCCTGTCCGTTTACGAGCAGCTAAGTCACGTACTTTTTTCAGGAGAGATATTTGATATTGGTCGCTTTCAGCTTGTGCTTCAAACCATCGCAAAGCAGTATCTAAGCATGTAAACGCTTCAGAAGCAGCAGGTATATCTTCTTTTTCTGAGCCACTTGTTGATGAGATGCTGGCGGCGTCAGCTTTATCAGTCACGAGGTCTACAATTTCATTATCCTGCATGATTTGGTGCCCTGGATCTGCATCGTCGACACTCACCCAATCTTGAACGTCTTCTTCATCACATTCATGGCAATGGAGTTCTTTCAGCATCTTCAGCATTTCAGACATATTATTCTGTTCCTCATTTTCACTTTCACTTTGAGAATTTTTCGCCATACCCAAAATGTTATTCCAGGCTTTTATCAAATTTTGTTCTTTTACACTGTCCCATGCTGTTCCGATCATGTAGGCCGCATCTTTCAAATCAATCTTTCTATGATTTCTAATCAGGCTTTCTTCTCCCTCCTCCCCTCTTTCTAACAATGACCTACGCAACAATTCCTTTCTGTAATACCGTTTAAATGTCTCAATAACGCTTTGATCCATGGGCTGCAATAAGGAGGTTACGTTAGGTGGAGGAGACATCACTTTTATGAACTCGTCTTTTTCGTTTAAGATGTCATGTGCTGGATGAGTTGGTGCGTTATCAAGGAGCAGTAATGTTTTCTCTCTTTTGCCATTCTTTAACTGATGTGCTTTCACTGATGGTACAAAAACTAAACTTCCATAAACCATTTAGTGAAAATTGTACTATGCATCCAGGCATTCTTTTGCGAGGTGTAAATAATAGGCATCGCAGACATGTTAACGTGTTTGAAACAACGTGGTTTTTTACTTTTACCAATAACGAGCATAGGCAATCGGTGGCTACCAGTAGCATTAGCACAAGCTAAAGCGGTGATGCGATCTTTGCTTACTTTAGGATCAGGTGCTGCTAATTCACGACGTGAAGCAAGAGTTTTTTGTGGCAAAGCCTTCCAATTGAGCCCAGTTTCGCCAGCATTGTAAACATTTTCGAGAGCATAGTCTTCTTCCTTCAATACGTCCCGTAGTTTGATTTTGAAAGCATCAGCTGCTGAAGAATCAGCAGAGCTTTTCTCCTTGTATTTGGAGCTCACGAATGCCATGTCTTGATTTAAACCGTTTTAACCAGCCCGTGCTTGCTTGAAAATTCGACAGCCCTCCAAGCTTTTGATTAAATTGAATTGCTTTTTCACATAGAATGGGACCAGAGATAGGTTCTCCTTGTGATCTTTTTTGTGTAAACCACTTGTAAACAGCGTCATCTAGATCCGTGTTCGTGGCGAGCTTCATAGTTTTACGACTTGTAGATCCATCAGTAGAATCAAGGTTGGATATAAAATTTGTTATGGTCGTCTTTTGTTTTTTGATATCCGTAATTGTCGACTTACCAACCTTGTACTCATTAGATAACTTGATTGCAGATTCACCTTCCTGTAACCGTTTATTAATCTCGTATTTATCTTTCATAGAAAGTACAACACGTTTACGTCTAGGCATTTTAAATCGCGACTTTAAATTGACGAACTATCGCAACAGAGGGATCGCCGGTACTAAGGCAGTGTTCGTATATCCCTTGTTCCGCATTTCCCGTTTTGATATCGTGATTCTCTTTTTTAAGTGCCAAATATAAAATTAATAATTTTTTTTAATAAGTTAAAATAATACGCAAGTGTTTTTCCTACTTACCAAAAGAATAAATTAACAAAGAACTTATTTCATTCATCATAAATATCAAGATGAAGGGCGGCGCTTTTTAAGTGGTACGTCTTGAGTTTTATTTGTATGCCATACGTTTTTTTTACAATGTTCGTATTTTATTTATATAACAACTAACAATTAGTTTATTAAACTTGATTGCACGCGTGAAAAGCTGTTACATACACGTTTTAATAAATTCGTCGCAAGGAATTTATGAAAATTATACGCACTGAAAGCATATAAGTAGGTATATGTATTGCTTATCACTGTATTTGCCGCTCCTCTGAACATGCCGACGCGTGCGGTACATGCTCTGAAAATGTATGTTTTCTAGCAGTTCGGTTAAGCGGTCGTTCGGTTGATCGACGTTCGGATAATCGACGCTCTACTGTATTAACTTTTGAAACAAATGCATTAAAACGTATTTAACTCTGGATATTAATTAACTTACTGTTTATATTATTGAATAAAACTGAACTTCAAGCCTGAGATAGCCCCAATTATAAAGGAATATGAAATAACGTAATATTGTTCCAGCATTAATACTAATACTGCTTACTTACATTATATTTTTTATACGCGGTAATGTCTATTTTTCTCAATGTATTAACAATAAACAAGATTTGTGTTTTAAAGACATTATACTGTTAACTAATAAACCCATGTTTGTTTTAATCTTTAATTTAATAACAGTTGCAATTTAATCTTTCTATATATGTATGTAAATGTAAGTAAGGTTTAGAAAAACCCGTTTGATGATTTTATTGACCTAGGTCAGTTTGACCTTCCCATTTTGTCTTCTATCCGTCCTTTCGTTTTTTATGTAAACTACGTCACTTGGAACTATGAATGTTGTTACTCACTATTAGTGTGTATATTCAGTGGCGTTGCTGTTTTGGTAGCATCTATGGCTGTAAACAAGCAAAAAATGTGCATTTTTCAATGGATCAAACAAGAACGACAAGTAAACAAGCATTCGTATTTGTTGTCTGTAAATGTGGTGAACGTGCTGCGAAACGCACATATATACACTCGCCATCTCCCAAGTAAACTCAACAGAATACATAATGAAAATCACAAATATTAAAAGTTTTAGTAAACCCAGCCTACACAGCAGGAATAAAATAAAAACTATAATACATAATGCAAAGAGAGAAAAACAATATTACATTACCATGGAAAACGGAAAATTTGTGATAACCTCAGAACTCGTCATACATGCTCATAAAACAAAATAAATATATAACAAGCACTAACTTTTAATAAATGAAAAAAGTACGCCTCTGCCTCCTAACCTAAACAAACGTACTTGAACCTTCCGAACTCTCATTCAGAAGTGTGCTAATAAATTCATTGCCACTAAGGTAATATCTATTCACAACTGTGTAATTAATAATAATTGCCACAGCGAGACAGGAACCCAAACAAATATTTATTTGTTTTCATTACGTAGTTTTAAACATATCCACATTGAGGTAGGTCATGTTGTGTAACGTTAAATCAAGGTTAAAGAAATAAAACGAATAGACGGACAAAATAAAACCGCGACCTTAAACGTTAAGGTTTTATTTTCATATCAAAGGAGAGAGCGATTACGATACAGCTGGGTTGGGTGGGATTTTTTTTTGATTTGTTACGGCGCGTAGTATATCTGGTTATTGTTTACGTTTAGGATTGTCCATTACACGTTTACGGCTAATGATTTGTTAAGTATACACATTTAATCTTCTCATAAAATAAGCACAAAGAAAGTAAAAGCTGTTAACACATCTCCAGGTGTAACCTTCCAATACCTACTACCTATTCCTATTTCGTTTTCGTTACCAATGGGTAAATGTAAATGCCATTAAAATAAACAGATAACACACATTAAGTTTATTCGTGAATCCCAAACGAAATTAGATATGATCAATTATTCAGGAATGAGAAATAATATTTATTTATTATTCACAAATGATTAATGTAAGACTTGAACAACTATATTAAAGGAGATGTAACCCTTCGTCCAGCAGTCTTCCCAGTATTTTGAATTACTGATTTAAGTACGTATATAATTAGTAAATAAATAATTATGTTACAGAGTAAATGGTCTGGTTAATTGAGACTAGTTAAAACAAGACCTGTCTAGATCAGTGGCGTAGCGAAAAATCTTTGGTCCCCCGCAGAATTTTGTCTGGAGCCCGTTGCCTACTGCTGAATTCATCGCATTTTAAACAAAAATAAATTTCACCCTTACTATTATCAATTGGTCCAAGAACTAGACCAATGTGATTTCAATCGAAGGTTGATATTTTGTCAGTAGGAGCTAAAAAAACAGCTAGGGGAAGTAAGATTTTTCAATATATTATTTGCCGATGAAGCTACCTTTCAGAAGAATTACCACGTTCATTACCATAATTTTCATTAGTATGACACAGCTAATCCGCATACTATCAGGACAGTGGATCATCAGTAGCAATGGTCTGTTAACATGTTGGGAGGCATCATTCGAAACAAACTTTTAGGGCCACACTTTTTTATAGTAATCTTACAGGAACACGTTATTCTACACTTTCTTACAATGAATTTAGAGAGTTGGTGGATGATGTACCGCTTGATATAAGAGAATGAATGTGGTTTCAACATGATGGAGCACCACCTCATTCTGCTGAATGTCAACTACATCTTACTAGAAATATGCGTTAGAAAAAAGGCCGGTTATATCGAAAATCTGGCGTTCTAATTATTTTTTATGTGTTTGGCACGGTTTATTGCATGTTTACTAATATTGATTTGCTTCTTTTCCAATATTTTTGTGATATTCATATCAAATATTTATTTTCTGGCCTTAATTTTTTACAATCGCCGCCTACTAAGATTACAAATATGATCGCAACAATAAATAATTGTTGCAATCATATAACTCGAAAAGTAATAGAGGTAGACATGGAGAATGCATAGATGTATATATCTTGCTTTTTCAAAAGAAATTAAACAATGAAAATTAATTTTAAAATTTAGGAGGGAATGAGTCAAAAAATTAAAATTTACTTATGTTCATAATTCATATATTATTTTCCCACTTTCAACCTTAAAATCAAAATTTCTAAATGTTGACATTATTTAAATTAATTAGATTTATATTTGATTTTTTTATTGATTTATCTATTTACCAAAGATAAATATTTTTTGTTGTGTAGCCATATACTTCAGATTTTTATTCTCACATCTACATCCTAATTTCTGAGTTCTGGATAACAAAGGAAAAATTACATCATCATAATTTATGTAAATATTTGTGAAAACATTTTGTGTAGTTCAAAATAACTGCGAAATATATTGTTTATTATGACAACCATTATCTTTAGTGCTCACAGATCGTTCATCATGTGAAGGAACAGTTACTTTCGCAATATTACAATGTAAATTAACATCCTTATTTCCAAGATTGCATTATGTACATGCGCATAAAAACTTATGTAATTTTACCGTGTAAATTTTCATTTGTAGTTACAAGTTACTAGTATTTACCCCGTAGATTTCAATCAAAGGTAAAATATTCCATAACTTCGGATCGAATTAACTTCATACATTTTGTAAATTCAAAAATTCCATAAATTACAAAATTGCCAACGTTATATTAGGGTCTATTCCGTATCACATCGTAAATATTTTAGTGATCATCGTAAACTTTTTAGGTCTTCTAGTAAGTAATCTAATAAACACGTAGAAAACTTAAAAAATCTGGGGCAGGTTTCACAGCAGAGCGGAGAAAATTCCACCCTGCGGACATTCTCTTTCGAGCTGAGCGACCAGTATCTCTTCCATGTGTAAGTTGATATCCCTTTAGGCATGCAGAATATATCTCTACCCATAGCTTGTTTCATCGACCCCTTTATTCCTCGATATCTTGAAGATTAATGTTGCGGATGTATTCTCGAATCCTCTCTCTACGTCAAGGAATGCATACGAAAGTTGGAAAGTACTTCCTAGATTTCCAAAGCATGTCCACCTCTCTGTACAAGCTTGACTTCTTCCACATTCACCACCTTCTTTCCGGTGGTTTCTGGATGCTTGCCTCGTAGGCTCCAGGTCTGCCTTATTGTAGTCTTCTATTGATGAATGGGAAATTAACCCGAAAAAGTTCCTCTATGATCTCATCTCCCTAAGTGTAACCTCGCTTTTGTTTCAGAGTACGTGTTGAGTTATAAGGTTCTTTGGATAATATCCTAGTGAGTCTCCTTCTCAATGTCCTCGCAGTGCCTCCTTTAGGATTTCTTCTTTGAATCCCTCAAAGCTTTAATGTAATTAGTAATAACCTTTTTATATTCACAGTAGACCGATATTTCTTAGCTCTATTTAACTTCGAGGAGAGTTGCTGTACCACCAGAGCACATTCCTAGAGACTCCGTAATTTACCATTACTTTACATTATTGTGTTGCACATCTTTCGCTGAACCTCTTTGAGACTGAAATCTACTGTGTAAGCTTTGATAGTCTCTTTGAAATTATATTACCAGAGGGTTGAGAAATAGTTGCGCACGTGGACGATACTACGTTATTAGGTAAAGCAGGATAATATAATACGATAAAAAATAGAACTAATCAGGCTTTAGCAAATATTCTAAATTGGAGTTTAGATAATAAATTAAATTTTAATGCGGACAAATCAGAGGCGGAAAATAATCGGAGCACAAGATTGTTATAACGGTTAGGGCCGTGAATGAGTATTTATCTATTTCGGTGGACGCGGCTTGCGTTATTTCGGGTATATTACTAGTAGATTTACATTTTGTGGAACTCACGAAATTTGAGGCACGCGAATAACATAGGGTTTAGGGTTTAATTACGGCAACGGGAATTAGATTAGAACAGGGCGATTTAGAAAGGCAAGTAGATATACGGGATCGAATTCATCCTGCGGAATTAAAAAACATTGCTTATAATAAATTTATAGGCACTTTTATTGAAATACATAATCAAAAGTTTAAATTAGGGTATCATTACAATATTTTTCAGGCATAATTAGTTGCGATAAATCAGGCAGTAGTTTATATTAGGCGCGATTCTAATTTATCGGAATTTTTACTAGAGAATTATAACAGTTACACACATGTTGCGTGAGGGTAATATAAAACTTTTTAGACTAGGACTCAGCTAGGTACAATCGGTAATGAAAGGGCGGATCAATTCAAGCGAAGAAGGCGGTGTCTAGGAAGGATAGTGCGATTATTAGGTTTGGGCTAATTTCGGCTAGCGTACTTGAAAAAGCGTTTAGGGATAAACTTGATAATGATTGGCAGAGTAGGTAGAATATTACTACTAGAAGGGAGGTGGACTAGGATATTTATCGTTAGCATTACACGTTTTAGGAAAATGAGAGTTAATTTATCGTATCAGGCGGTAGAATTAATAACAGGCCACGGTAATTTTAAATAATATTTATGTAGAACTGGGAGGGTTAATGATTCGCACTGTTAATGTGGTGGGGTGAATTATAATATATACTATAATAATAAACATTGGAATTGTAAGTTCGTGGTTGTAGCGAATGAATAATTAAAACAATACTCAAATTGTGTTGAAGTATATAATGACATTTCGTTGTAGTGCATCACAACTTTTTCAAAAATCAATAATCACAAAACTGAAAATATATAAAATTGTTAATCCATTTTCAAGGATTTATATTTTAAATGATTTTTTTTACCTTAAACTTCACATTCTAGAAAACTATAATTACATAGTTTTAATTAGTTAAAAATAAACATACTTTCTAAATTGTTTTATTTAAATGTCCACTCACTGATGAGTGGCGGTAGTGTACGGAAGTTAGGGGAAAAGGGGTTAACTTGCCCGCGAATCGAAACAGATATTAGAGATAATGAGTCGGTCGAATGGTGGGAATTTTTTATTAATGCTGCTTAAGAACTAGATAGGCTACGGTATGAAATTTAAATAGTTAGTAGGATAATATGTATTTATGAGTGAATATTTTGTGCTCTCTAGTGGTCGAAACTAGTGTTAAACTATAGTTTTGGCATGGTTAGGGTATATAAATAAATATTTTAAATATAGACCTTTAATTTAATTACTATTGGTTAGAATAATTAGGATTAAGTTATTGTTAAGTATTAGAATAGGTAGGTACTGCTGTTGTTTTGTTTGTTTTCAGGTCATTACTTCTTTCTTGTTCCAACTTCCAATTCATGATGTGTGAAAAAGGGAGCAGCTACGTGAAGACGGCACGGCTGTCGGGATTCAGCACTCAGAAGGATAATAATAATTTGCCGGCAATCAGTAACAAGGTCTGCGACTTCTTCCCAGATCCTGCCCCCAGAGTAAGTTTTTGCCATGGTTTTCCCTTACTCCTTGGCCATTGGTTAAATATAAGTATATTATATACAATCAATGTCCTCGGCGAATGCAAGGAGATAACGAAAGTCGTTCCATGGACGTATTTAATAACAACTGACAGCTGACCGATTTACAGCAGACTCGCAATTATGTGAACTAATTACATTTCAGATATTCCAGCACGTAGTATTCAGATAATTGCAATTATTATATTATAAGGGCAATTATTTAGTTAGAGTAGGAACATTTCAATTGTTATGGAATCTATATAGTACCTACTTAGAATAGGTAGTCTCGTGTAGTACCTTTAGGTGGAACACGGGTTTGAGATAATTTGTAAGTATTTAGTTTTTCATAAATAAAGTGTAAGCTTTGCAGTAAATTCTTCTGGATTAGGATAAGTTTCAATTATAGATTCATAGCTCCTTATATTAAAATTGATGTTACTATGAACTGAGCACTTCTCCTCATTAGACACATATCTAATTATCTAGGTTGCTTCCTACATAAGTAATTGGTAACGTTATGTGCATTACTTCTTGGCTTCTTGAGTTTATGAAGAAGAGAGGCTGTGAATTCATCACATCTTTCTATTAATTTCAGTTAAATATAATAATAGAGTCTGATATATAACTAGCTAACAATAATGAGAGGCGTAATGCTAACGAGACGAACGCAGTTGAAAATTAAGCCACCTACGTTACTCCTATTCTATTATCGCGTTTAGCTACAATTCTTTGTGTATAGATCACTTAATTCATGTTACAAAATTTTAAAAGTAATGATACTTAATTATAATCAGTATTTTTTAATTTTACTGTTAATTCTCACAATAAATTCCCAAACACATAAAAAGTCTAAATTTAAGTAGAGACTAATTGATTGTAGTAGGTATTATAACCCAAGAGCTCCAACGAAATCTTAAAACGAATCTTAACAATCAATGAAACCGATTTGAGTCGGTATTTGCGTCAGAGGATTCCTATAGAAAATCGTTACACTACTATTGATCATCAATGCACGAGCTGTCTCCATTTATAGTAGTACCCGTATGAACAGTACTACACCGTGGCCCTATCAAGATCAGTAATGTAAGTGCACAACCGGGTGTCTGTTGTCTACGGTCTGTTGGAACGCGCTGGATGGCAGCTCCTTTTTCATACGAAGTCAGAGATTGATTGATAGTCAGCTTATAATTGATTAAGTAGTGTAATTTTCCACAATGTTTTGTAGTAGATTTCCAACGACTTGATCTTAGTACGGCGTCTACATTAGAACAAATTATACCTCACATATAATATTTAAAGTACGCCTTATTTTACGCTCGTATATTATTTTGCTCCTACAATACCATTTTGAGCAAATAGTAACATTAGCGGTAAGTTTTACACAACAAATCAGTGTATAATATACAGGTTGTCAGAACAGCCTGGACGCAATATTTTAGCAATCTTCTGAAATTTTTCTGAATATTTTTGACCTAAATAAATTTTCGTTATGACATGTACCATTCGAACTAGAATATACATCCTACGTTATATATTCTCAAAGGCTATTTTGTCCTCCTTACGAGAATGTGAAACTTGCTTCAGCTTGCTTACTAAATTGAAAAATTAACGTTTTACGCCTATTTCAGAAGACCACACGTTTTTGCCATTTTATTATTGTAATATGTTTTCTATAAAAATTTCATAGAATAAAGTTCTGCATGATTCAAACATATTTCCATCTATTGGAGTGTTCCAAAACCAGGTAAGCGTTTACTTACTGCGTTTCTTAAGCGAGAACCTTATTATTTTTGTATTTAGTATTTATTGAATGATTGAATTTATACCACTTATGATATCGTTAGTTTTAAAAGTAATATAATTTTCCAAAACTCCTCCAATGCTTGTCCGAAGCCAATATGAGGAACAAGTAGTAGATAATATCAACATCGTTAAAAAAACAGGTTTCAACATGTTAAAGGGCTTTCACTTCGAGTTACAAACACTGCAATTAAGCGGAAGGCAGTAAAGGCAGGAAAAAACCAAAAAATCAAGGTGAAAGACGTTAGCCAAACCACTAAGGGTAGGAAAAAGAGTATCGGGGGCTAAGAAAACCTGACGAAGACTGAAATCACCACCGCACACCTCGAGGAAATCCAATTCAGGATTACAGATGGTAGTAATAGCCAAGAATCATCTGGAAGAAACTAAAATGATTAAAAAACGACTCGTGAAATTGAAAAAGTTTATAATGAAAAATGAGATAACCTCTATATAAGAATGGAAAACAAATTAAGTGGGAATCAACCTATAACCATTTTTAAACCTATAGAGAAGTCTCGCATGTCGTCTTCTTTGTTGTCCGTTCGTTGTTCTTCATTTTAAATAAATCTATTTATTTAGATGAATCAAAATCCTTCAGCAAAATTGTTCCAAACTTATACGAATGCATGGACTATTACTTAACCAATAGCTTCTTCAATCAAATAAGCTGAGTAATAATACTAGTTTTGACAAATGGAATCTAGTTTTGTATATACACCGAAAAAAACGCGCATTTTAAAATTACAGAATTTGATATGTGCATTTACATAGTACAACCTTGGAAATGAGGATGTTAATTTACATTGTAATATTGCGAAAGTAACTGTTCACCTGATAAACGGTATCTGAACACTAAAAATAACGATTATTAGATATGATAAACAATACATTTTCGCAGTTATTTTGTGCTACATAAAATATTTTCAGAAACATTTAAACAAATTCCTTAGAGTTTTTTATTTATTCATCGAGTGGAGGCATCAATTTCATGCAATTCACGAAGGAAATCTTCACTGGAGTATTGTAAATGATCTTCCACATACATGACACAAGAACCTAGTTCAAGGCAAAGGCATCCATAACGAATATTTGGAAGCGCACGGATGTAACTACTCTTGAATCTAAAAACCTTCCAAAGAAGCCAAAAATACAAGCCCTGAATCCAGGTCAACAGGAACCAGTAAGAGCAAGGTAAGGAGTCAGGGGCATCGGATATAAACTAGTTTACAGTAGGACTTCCATAGTACCCTCAAATACTTAAAAATGCTAGCATTAACCAATTTTCGCAGATAAAACAGGCCAGGGGACAAAAACATGTAGAAGGATTTATCTATAGAATCGCCACATTTAACTTGATGGCCATGACTTACCTCGAACCGAGGACTGATTGGGGAGCTTATATTTATAGTAAAATGACTCTATGTCAGCCCGCCACCACCAAGCAAAAAATGTTGTAATTGAATTTGTTTGGCTAAAATCTAATACCATTATTATATATAAAAAAAAAAAACAGTTTTTTATTTGCGTCACTACATAATCATGTGCTAAGAAATGTTAACGTATTACATTTAGGAAAAGTAAAGGCAAACACTGACGATTAATAATAATAATAATAATTATTATTATTATTTATTTCCCTGTATTACATTACAAATGGTATTACAAATGTATATATGTATAAGGATTGTCACAAGTAGAGAGACCTTATAAATTAAAATAAAATTAACAATTAAAATATTCATTTAAACTATAAAACGCGTTACCCAACAAATATGATTTTAATGTAGGTTTAAATAGAACAAAATCATCAATAATTTTTATATTGTTTGGAAGCGAGTTAAAAATTTTGAGACCCATGTAGCGGGGAGATTTCAATGTTACATTATATTTACAAAGGGAATATAAAAATCGTTATGTCTTTAGAAAATTTGTT